>VXAD01000132.1:474837-696052 GCA_013399195.1 Dicrurus megarhynchus | reverse complement strand
TGTAGTAATGAGGGGGGAGAGAAAGGGGGTGGTGGGGGGGGGGAGATGAGAAGGGAATATTTAGTGTAATCCAAGTGGTTGATTATCCATATTCTGATCAAAAAGAGTTTCTGAGGCCTGCTGGGAGTGATTAGATTAATGTAATGCGGTTTGAAGGGTCTGTGTTTTCTCTCTTAATTTGGGTCATTACTCGGAAAGCAAGCGTGAGATCATTTTATCTGCATGCAAGGAAAGATAGTCATTCAGGAGCGGTTTAAACACGCCGTAATGAACCGACCCCGAAAAGCGGCGCTGGGAAACTCCGAGCCACCCTTGGCGCTGCCGGTCGGGGCCGCGCAGCCCCGCCGGGGGTCCTGCAAGGGCTCTGCCCCCGTTCCGAGGGGGGCGGCAGCAGGCCTCTGAAGCCGCCCGGCTCCCTCCCGCCCTCGTTTTGCTCCTCTGATGCTCGCGGCGCTCGGCGGACCCTGAAGCGGCAGGGCCCGGCTCCCGCAGCCCCTGCAAGCTGCGTTCACAGGGGGGATAAGCACCCTGCAGCCCGGTCCCCACTCGGGCCGGGGCCCAGGTGGGAAATGAGACACCTGCGAAGGGCCGGTTTATTGTCCCATGATAGATATAGATATATTCCTCACTTATTCGAGCGTACATTTAAAATGGAGATTTACAGACACGTTATAAAGAGCGCTGTCCTGGCGCCGGGCGGGGGGCGGCCAGCCCGGCCCGTCCTGGCCCGCTCTGGCGGCGCAACGCGCCATTAAATAAGATTCCTCTTATATACAACTGCGGCTCGGGGTCGCTTGCTACCGGCGGCTGAGCTCGCTGGGGAAAAGACAGAGAAGCGAAGGCTGGTTTGGATAAATAGTGCTGGCCTGGTGGAGCAGGTCCGAGTGTGGCGGCGCGCCGGGCCCTTAGCTCTGCCCGCTACGCCCAGGGTCCCGCGGCGGAGGAGCGCTGGAGACGCTGTCGTGCAACTTTCGGACGTGCTTCTTTAAATCAAAGTTTCTGCAAAATCCTTTCCCGCAAGTGACACACGTAAAGGGCTTCTTGTCATTGTGGGTGTGCATGTGGAAAGTCAAGTTATAGATCTGGTGGAAGGCTTTGTTGCAAATGGTGCACTTGTACTGCTTCTCTCCGCTGTGGGTCAGCTTGTGGTTCTTGTAGTTGCCTGCGACGGAGGGAAAAGGGGGTTACCCGAGGGCGCCCGGGCCACACGGTGCACAGGTAAGGGGGGCATTAGGAAGTGTCTGCCCCCGCACCCCCGTCCCACTTGTCAAACTCGGTCCGCGTCAGCGCGGAGCAGCGCGCAACTGGCATGGCACAAATGAGGGGCAGGGTCAACCCGGTGACCCGCGGCAAACGGAGGGCTCTGGATTAGGACCAAGGCCCGGTACCTTTCATTTAAAAAGCATTTAGAGGGAACCGTCAGCAGTGCCCGGCGGTGCGGCCCTGCTTAGAGGGAAAGTAATTGGGAGCGGCGGCGGCTCTGCCTGCGCCCCTCGCTTCCCCCAGCCGGGCAGGGCTCGCCACGTTTAATCCCCGCTAATGATGGGCGAGGGTCCCGGCGAGTCCCGGCTCAACTCACCTTTCTGGTGGAAGCCCTTGCCGCAGAACTCGCAGACGAAGGGCTTGTAGCCGGCGTGGATGCGGATGTGAGTGTTGAGCGTGGAGCTCCTGTTGAACGCCTTTCCGCACTGGTTGCACTTGTGGGGTTTCTCCTGCACCGGGGTGCGAGAGGCCCATCAGTGGGGCTGCGCGGAGAGCAGGGGCGGCCGCCGCCTCCTGCACCCCGGCTGCCCCCCACCTACCTGGGTGTGGATGATTTTGTGCCGGCACAGGGTGCTGGCCTGGCGAAAGCCCTTCCCGCAGACCTTGCAGACGAAAGGCCGGGCCCCCGTGTGCACCGGCATGTGGCGGGTGAGGTTGTAGTGCGCGTTGAACACCTGCGGGAAAGCGCCGGGAAGGCGAGGTCAGGCACGGCCCCGCCGCCGCAGCCCCCGGCCCCCCCACCCGATGCCGGCGCCCCCCTTACCTTGCCGCAGACCTCGCAGGTAAAGTTTTTGGGCTTGCCCTCCGCCGCCCCGCCGCCGCCGCCCCCCATCTTGGCGTGGCCCTTGGGGTGGCCGCCGCGCTCCACCGCCGCCACGTCCTTCATCACCTGGTCCAGGTGTCCCGGCAGCCGCTCCTTGTGGGCGAAGGGAGTCGGCGGCGGCAGCTTCTCGGCCGCCAGCCCCGCCAGCTTGGCATTCTCCAGCAGGAAAAGCTTCTGGTGGGCCGAGAGCCCCCCCGGCGGCGGGGCGCCCAGCAGGCCGGCCGGGAAGAGCTGTCCGTGCAGGAGGTCGGCCGGGTGGTACGCGGCGTCCAGGTAGTTGAAGTAGTAGAGGGAGCGGGGGGCTGCCGGAACGGCCCCTGCCTGGTGGATGACCTGCGGCTTGATGAGCCGGCCGCTGGGCTGGCCCAGGGCGAGCTCTGCCTTGCAGCAGACGCCGCAGTTGGCTTTGCAGAGCCCCGCACCGCCCCGCAGGCTGCTCTTCCACAGCTCCGAGTAGCTGAGAGTCTTGGAGGGCAGCTCGTAGCCCAGCGGCGGGATAGGGATCACGCAGGGCAGAGGCGAGCACAGGCTCAGAGGCTTCTTGCCTGGCTCCGGCCCCGGCCCGCCGTGCCGCTCCTCGAAGGCCGGCTTGGGCTCCGACGTCTTCGCCATGATCCGCTCGATGGAGAAGGCCAGGGTCTTTGAGGGGTTAGCGGTGGCGGCCCTGCCGTCGTGCCGGGGGCAGGAGGAAGGCATGACCGTCTCCAGCGACCCCGGGCTCGCCATGTCGCTCCGCCGTGCGGGAACTTGGTGTGAGCAGCGACTCTCTCCCGCTCTCTGCTCTGCATTCCAGAAAAGCCAGGAGACAAATCNTTTGCCCAGCGCCGGCGAGACTCATCCAAGCAGCGCAGTGTGGCCACAGTCACATTTTGATACCAAACATCTTCCTGAGCGTCAGATCACGGTCTCGTACATTTAAAGCTGACATCATATGAAGTCACTTTGAGCAGAATGACACGGGGATGCCACCATGGATCTTCCCCAAGCCGAGGCGCCGGGCTGGAGCGCGGTGGGTTGGGGCAGAGAGAGGAAGACGAGCCCCCCCCTCCACGCACGATTTCCTTCCAGTTTAAGACGCACAAATCGCTCGTGTGCGAGCTGGGTTTTTCCTCTCTCTCTCCCTTCTTAAAAAGCAACTTGCAAAGCAGAGGAATCGTTTTGCATGTGGCAAATTAGAAGGCAAGTGCGATTCACAAGTTGGGTGGAAAAGAGTGCTCCAGTTCTTGCTGGGGTTAGAAGAGCCACTCCGAGTGAGCGTGCGGAATTTTTTTCTTCATCTTCCTTTTTTTTTTTTTTAAAGAAGGGGGAGAATGATTTTTTCTTTTTCTAAAGCAACTACCACGCAACCATGCTCGAGTTATTTTGGCAACCCATCTGCAATCAGCTCCGTTGCAACCGAGCTGGAAGATAATTAATAAATTGTCACTTATCTGCGAGCCTCTCCAGCATGTATAAATTAATAGCCAACCCATTAATTAGGACAGTGCATTAATGTTAATTAAACTAAGTTTAATTCCAGCCCTCTCCCCTCTCAGGGTAGCTGGTGATTAGCCTTAAATAAATGTGGAGGGAGTCGTGTCCAGGACTCGATTTTGCTGCTGAAAAAAAAATTTAAAATAATAAGAAAAAAGACCTGTGTTCAGCGAAGGNTTCTTCTTCCCCCTTTCCCCCCCCCGCCCCCCCAGATAAGCGACGCTACATTATAGCGCCTGGATGCCGGGGTTTCTTTCCTTCCTCTCTCTAATTAAAACGCCGTGATGCGGGAGGGGAGGATTTGCAGAAACCTCAGATGCGAGGACACGGTAATTGAGAGAGTCCCGCGTCCACCTGTTTGGGGGGGCCCGGCTGCAGGGCAGCACCCCCCGGCTCTGATTAGCCGCCCCGTCCCTCGCCGGGGCTATTCAGCCGAACCAATTGTCCCCCGGCGATTCAGGGCGCTCAATTCTCTTTCACTTGTAGCCACTATAGCGCTGCGTGGAACCTGGTTTTGTGTGTTTCTAAAATAAAGGGGAGGATTATCCGGGGGAGAGGGGGGGGAGCGAAGGGTTTAGATTGAGCCTGGCCAGAGGTAAAGCAAGCAATGAAAAGGCCCCTATATTTTTTTTTTTCCGCCTCCCTCGCGCGCCTAAGAAAGTTTAGAGGAATTCGGGGGTTTTGTGCGGAGCTGACAAAGCCGCGCCTCCTCTCCCCGCCGGGGCAGCTCGCCGGCGGCTGTTTGCAGACAGGCTTTTTCACCTGCGAACCACAACACGCTCCAGAAACAAACTTTAAAAGCGGCGGCCGCCCCGGGCTGCCTGCGGGCAGAGGGGAGCGCCCAGCCCCGAGGGACACCCCGCCTGGAGCATCAGGTGTTGGCGTCCGCCCAGCCCTGCCCGCCCGGATCTGACGGGTCAGCGTGCAAGGGAGTGAGGGAACCGTCCCGCTTCTGGGGGAGAGACTAGGACGGGACCACGGAGAACCACAAAAGCCGTGCCCGGTGTCTGGGTTGTGGGAGAGCCCGGCTGAGCTCCGGGGAGGCGCACCGAGCTTGAGCAGCGCTGCCCGCCCAGCCCGTGCCTCCTCCGGGCAGCGGGAGCGGGCAGGCGGCGGCTGGGCTGGGCTCTGCTCGCTCCCGGGGCTCGCGGGCTTTAGCGAAGTATTTAATTAGCCTCCACAAACTTCTTTTCCTCGCCTGCAGATTATACTGAGTGGAGGGTTGGGAACTATTTTACACCTTGCCACTCACATGTTAATTAATCTCTATCTAACCCTAATTGCAGTTTATTCAAGCACCGCTCAAACAGCTCACCCACACAATAAACACTGGGGCTGCTTTTATCCATATTACTCCCCGCTCACACGTTGAGTAATTAACTCCAGTACCAACTAATAGTGCAAACAAATATTTTCTGTAAACGAGATGATTTCGGGCAGGATAAAAGAAGGGCGGCGGAGCCGGGGCCTGGAGCTCGCTGCCAGCTTCTCCGAGCCGTCCTCGTCCTTGACGGGGTGTTTGCTGAACCGGGTCTCTCCCTGTTTCCCTCCCTCCCTGGCGCAGGGGACAGCTGCCGGCTCGCTGCTCCGCACCCACCGCCCTGCTCGGGCCAGCGGGTCCCGCAGGCCTCGAGGCTCCCGGGGGCGAGGAGAGGCGAGGGGGAAGGCTTGCGGAGCCCCGGGGCTGCCTTCTTCCTGCAGCCCGGAGAAGCTCCCGTGTATCCCGAGGCCGGGTACCGGCTCGGGCCGTGCCGCGGTGTCCCGGCCGGCTCGAAACCGGGTGCCGCACGCCTTACGCATCAGGGCGTTGAGATCCCAGCTAAGACCCGGGCATCAGAGCTCAGTATTTTAATTTAAATCGCAGGTTTAGGCACAGCTGGAGGCCGTCTCTATCGATTCGACTTCTGCTGTTCCGGCGAGCATATTACAACTGACTGACTTTGAGACAGCTGCCCCAGCCCCGTCGCCTGCCCACCACCGAGCCCGAGCCCCTCTGCTCCCGGAGCGTCAAGCGGGGCGGGGGGTGGGTCTGGGGGGGCCGAGCGGCCCAGCCCGGCTTTGGGAGGCAGGAGCGTCTGCACGTCGGGCGCGCAGCGGGCTCCCGCCTCGGCCCCGCATGCGGGCTCCCGGCTCGGGCCCGCGTTCCGCCTCTCCCGTGGGGGCAGTTCTCCCGTGGGGTTTTAATCCTTCACCCCCGGCATTTGGAGGGAGAAATGGTTTGCGCATTTTTCCCAAGAAGGCGCACGCCGCAAAGACTTTCCCATTGCGGACGCGATCGCTCCTACAGTTATTTTTACGCCTCTGCCTCCCCAGAAAAACGAGTGCGGTGCCCGGGCAGGCCGGGCCGGCGCCATGCAGGACACGCTGGGTCACCCGCGGCTTCTCTAGCGCCCGCTCCTCTCGGGGGTCCCGTACGCTCCCGGCAGTCCCAGCCCCAAACGCTCCCCGGCCGCTGACATCGAAAACCGGCGGGGGTTCCCCTTTCGCTCCTCGACGGCCAGACCCGCTTGGTGAGGGACTCCCGGGGACGAGTCCGGGTGGGTCCCAGGCGGGCGGGAGCCCCGCAGGCCCGGCCCAGCTCCCCGCGTCCGTCGGGTCGCCTCCGCCCGGGCAGTCGGCACTGGGCATTTCTGGTCTACTGGAAGATAACTTAGGATACTCCTAGTTATTTAACTTGGCAGCTGCTTAAACTCCACAGTGGAAGCTGCCGAAAGTTATTAGCATTATGCTTCAATCTCCCCGCAATGGTGGCTTTGATTTCTATGCTGCTTTGCTTTCTATAGGTATTTTTCTAAACACTTTTTTCCGAATTTTTTTTCCCTATTATTTTTTAATAGAAGGTGATGGACTGCCGGGTGAGCCACTAGCCCAGGCAATTAGGATGGGGCTGTCTTTGTGAGCCAGGGTGGGGGAGCAGCTTTTTCTGTGGCTTTGCAGCTTTGTGCAAAGGTGCGCTGGAGGGGCCCAGGGTTGGCTTGGGAGGACGGTTGGGCTGCGGAGCTGCCCGGCGCTGGCCCCACCGTGCTGGATTTGGGTCTGTCTCCAACAAAGGCAGCAATTACGACCTCGAAGGGTCAGCCCAGGGATGCTCCCAAGGTGTCTGGCCGCAGGTCGGTTTGCAATGGTCAGAGACAGACACTGTTTGGACGAATTAATGAGCAACGAACAGAGAAGTCAGGGTTGCCAAGTTTGGGGCAGGGATGAATCGAGGGTTGTTACCCATATGAATCTTTCCCGTTGTTCCTTAAACCGCGATACTTTGTACAACGGGAGCAGTACCCCTGCAGTACTGTATGCCTCAGTTCCCACGGGCAGTCCATCTTATCCTGCAGGTGATAGGGTGACCCTGCTGCCCTGTCACCCAACGGAGACTGCCACACTGGGGCAGGGGTAGTGCCTGGCAAGGCCACCTTGGATGGAGCAGAGGCTTTGAGACCCTCCAGAATATTTTTTTCATCGCTTTTATTGAGTTATGTACGTTACTGCCTATCTATAGGCAGATAATTTTATTTTATATTTTCAGATTTTTTTTTTGTTTTATTAGGGACCTAAGTTTTTGGAGCACTGTACAGGTCCCAGAGGAAGTGTAGTCGGTGGGATTTTGGAAGCAAACTGGCTCAGAGTCCTTGCATGGCTGTGCTGGTCTACTTTGTCAGTGATGGCAGGAGTAACATCAACGTTTTCAACCTGAATTCAATTTTAAAAGCTGGTATCTGACCTGCTTCTAAAGCTGTTTGAATCTAGTCCCACTGCAGAGCAACTGGCAGGGCACCGTGGCAGGAGCTGCACAGAGTGCCTCGATGGCAATCAAATGGGCTTATGTAATTCTAAAAATGGCAACTCCTTACTTGCCACATCTCTTTCTGTCTATGCGGAGAGTCCTGCAGAGCTGCCAAACAGAAGCAATTGAATGAACTCTTTTCCCAGCTCATTCCTTCTTCCGCAGCTCGGAGAAAGTGAGCCAGAGCCTATTCTAGTTTGCCTGTCAACAGGAATGGTAACTAACAGTTCGATCCCAGCCAGGCTTTATGCCCCAAAAACGCTGCCTGCCTGCCTGTGAGGAGCGGAGAGAGACATCATGAGGGAAATCGAGTTCCTGGTGCGAGACTGGTCTAGCCCAGGAGGCAGGCGAGGAGTCGGTGGAATCCACACCATATCCAAAGCCAACCTGGCCAGTAAGGCAAGGAAGAAATTGTTGAAAGGGTGAGCTGCTATTCTTCATCTTTATTGTCGGAAACAGGCATCCGTCACGTTGCAGTAATGGAGCAATGCTGCGTTTCATTTCTGAACGCTGAAACTGAAAGATGTTCCTTCCTAATGTTTTGAAATGTTGTACTTTTTTGTTTTGAAAGAGTGGGAGCTTTTAAGTTTTTCTGGGTTTGTAGGGGTTTTTTCCCCTTATTTTCTATTTAGGAGAAAAGGTGGGAGGAAGTAGAGAAGGAGAATATAATAGGGGGATGGCCTTGTTCTCACTTTCGTACTAAAAACATTTCAGGAAAAGGAGCAAGAAGCAGTGAAAATGGGTAGAAGCCCACTTCAGTTTCGTGTTCCTATTCCTTCCCTTTTTGCTTGAAAGAAGGATGGCCAAAAAAGTAAGTGGGACAAACTCCACGTGTTTTGAATTATTCTCCCCTTAATGAGATAGAAAAATATCTCATTTTTGAAACGACTTGCTTTTTCAATGAAGAAAGCCAAATAGAGAAAGAATTCCAAAACCAATCTTTCCACTGTCGTTTTGCCACTCACTCCTCACTCGGTATTGTCCAGTCTTTCTGACTATGCTATGTTAGGTTGTTTAAATTTGTATTTGCCATTGTTTGAACTGTTTTCACAGGTGTCCCCATCTGCTGCAGAGCTGGACACCAAGGGCTGCGTGGTATGGAGGTGGCAGCGGATGGCAGCACCTTGTCCCCTTCCTCTGGGGTGCGTGGGACCGGCCGGACTGCAGCGTCCCTGTCCCTCTTGGTGGCTAAGTCAGAGAGAGCCTGGCAAGACTCCCAGACTGACGAGTGAGAGTGTTGCTGTGCTGCTTGGGCACAAGGGCTGATTTCATTCCAGAAGACATGATCTAGGAGAACCACAAAAAATCCTCTCAACAATGAGAGCCCGAACTAAAAATCCAGACCTCGTTACTAGAGGAAAAAGCTTCAATGCACAACCCAAGTATTTCCTGAATGTTCAAGAACACCCAGAAATTATGTAAAAATAGATAATTTATTTATTTGATTTAGTTATGAACCTAGCTTGTGATTTTGGGGTGGGGCTGGAGATAGCGATATTGAAAAACCGGTTGTGGAAAAGCCCAGGCAAGTCATCAGCCCTGGGGCACAGAGGAGCTGCTTCAGCTCTTCCTCACAAAACACAGAGCACTGCAGAACCCACCAAGAGCTCTGAGACTTCTTGGGTGTGGAGGACCTCACCAGGGTAACTGTTTCTCCATGGGGAGCTCTAGGCTCCCACAGTCCATGGATGAGGCTGGTGTTCCACGGCCACGGCCAGTTTGTGTTGGAGGGATTGGTTCATCAACTCCTGCTTATACAGCAAGCAGATGACCAAGGGTAAATCTGTCATGGTGAGCATCAGCTGTCCCTGGCTGATCATCCTTCCTGTCCCCATTGGGCTGTGCTACTGGTTGACTCCTGGAACTGCTGAACATGGCTATAGGACATGTTCCTGTTCCCGATGTGAGGGTCTGGATGAGCTTAGAGGCTGCCACCTGCTTTGCCTCTAATGTAAAACCAAACGTGAATCTTTTCCTGTTTAGCTGGATAGAAAAATACCTTCCCTGTTACCAGAATTCATCACCACGTTCACTTCTAGTCTTTGAGCTATTTATCTCCTCCTACCTCCCTTCCTAGTGCTTCTCCTCTCCAGCTGATAGCCTGGGACAGCCCTGACATCAGCTGCTTGTGGAGTTCTCTGCGCAGAAAGCCAGTCCTAAATGGTGTGGCCTTTGTTCCCCGCAGCTGTCGAATCCTCCAGGATCTGCAACAAGTCCTCATTTTACAGACCCCATCTTGACAGTCCCCAGTCTGATCTGACCACCTGGTTTGTTTTTGAATCGAGCACTTGAGTCATAACATTTCTGTTTATTTCAACAACTGTATTCCTTGCATAGGAAATGAGCCAAGATGATCTAAGGCAGGGATAGCGAAGTATGTCATGGTTGTAATTGCTTTTGCTCTCTCAATATAAAATTTTACCGTATAATCAAAACCTTATTTTTGTAGTACTGGACTCTGCTATTGACTTAATCTTCTTAAGTGCTCCTATTATTCCAGTGATTTCATCGTTGTATGTTGATTTTAATCTTTTGATCTCCATATTAGCTACTGCCTGCAACTAATTTGTTGCTCAGTGTTTTTCTTTGTTTTGACCTGTGAGGCATTTTCCTCATGGCACACAACTCTGCTGGCAGATTGCATATAATCTCTGCACTTTTTTTCTCTCATATTTTGCCTAGTTACAACAAATGCGGATTTACAACTTGAAATGGAATATGTGTCTTTTAGAAAGGCTGAGGAAAATATTACTTCAGGTTTAGCTTGAGAGCCTAAATGTGTTTGATTAAAGGAAATATCATGGAATACAGCTTACCAGAGAGAGGTGTCACACAGGCTTTTTTTAGTCCAGAAAGTTCATGATGGGTGAAAACTGCAATAATTATATGCATTCGGGATCAAAGAGTTCTGAAAGCAGTGCTAGATCTCAGATGAAGAGGGCTGGGTTTTGTGAATGGCTCAAAGGACTCCTCTAGCTGAGCTTGGTTTGTGATACAACAGTGGCTCTGTTGAATCCTGGCAATATGGAGCAGGTTTTTGAACAAATACTGGTGATGGACGTGCAGAGTTGTGAACTTCACAGCCAAAGTGCAGAGATTGACATCCTCAGCTGCATTTTGGTTGGCCATTAGACGGCAGCTTTTCCCCTTGGTAGCTGACGGTTTAACCTGTGCTGATTTAACATGTGCTTTGTTTGCATTAGCTTTTTCTTTTAAAGCTTAGAGAAATAATTTTTGCCTTAGGTTTGCTGTGACTTTTTTAAAAAAAACACAGCCTGAATGTTGGCAAAATCATCTTTGCTTTGTTGCGTGCCTGTTTATGTTTCTGAACACAAATTGTCTTCTAATATTTTTGACGTTTTGGTCACTAGAAAGGCAGAAAAGCAATTTCTAAGATGCCTATGGGCCAGAAGACATGCATTACAGCAGAGGGGAAAGAATCTGTTAGTTGCTGAAATATAAAACAAATTGGATGAACAGCTGCTGACACTTGTCAGTCAAATAGTTGATAGCATTTTCAGTCTCCATGCCACATGCTTTAAGTAAGTCTGTCAAAAAAAGGATATTTTCACTGGACTTCCCTGTAAATATGAGAGAAGTTTTGGCCTGATCTATCATTTAAAATTTTGCTGGCAGAAGAATGAAGTTTTCCTCTTTTCCCAAAATGGATTGACATAACTGTACTGGCAGATTCTTCATCTAGGTGCAGTTGTACTGGCAGAAAGTCCTTTGACTGTTGGAGCTCATTCCATCACAGCAATGGGTTGAAGTGAACCAGCAACAGATCTTTGCATTCCTCGGCCATGTTTGCCAGCGCTCCCATCTATCCACAAGCCCTTTTAGGTGCTGCCAAAGGTGTAGCTTTGCTCTGCAGGAGCTGAGCCCTGTCCAGACTCTGTGGCTAGGAGGGATTTGAACCCAGATTGATATTTTTCAGGCAAAACCAAACAATTTTGGATTTGACATTTTTGCAGGACTGACCCGAGGTGGCTATTCCCACTCCTGGTACCACAGTGAAGCACCCATTTAGGTGAGGGTTGGGCTGCCAGCACCCCCCCAGCCACGTACAGGGTTAAAAGCAGCGGGAATCAGGGTGCAGTGCACTCCTTTGCTCAGCCACAGGCTCCAGGCTCTGGAGTGGGAGGCTAAATGCTGCCTTGCAGCAATGCTTGTATGCGAGATCTCCCTGCTTACATTAAAGTACCTAACCTGAAGCTCATCTTTTGGGTCCAAATGCCTTAAAAATAGTGATTTGGCTAATGCTTCCCTGTTCTGTAGTCAAGCCTCAGGGCTGTGGGGTCACTGGGGTGCTTTACTGGGGTTTGAGGACACAAAAAGCTGTCACAGGCCATAGGGTCACTGCTCATGACAGAGGCACTCAGTCAAGGGTGTCCAATCACTGCTGTTTCAGGGAGGTACTGAAGTGCATTAGCAATGCACAGCCAAGGAGCATCTCCTGAAGGCTGCACCCACACTCTCTCATTCAAAAAACTGAGCAGGGCTCACTATTTTGAAAGGTGGCAGGTGGAAGTGGGCTGTGTTTTTACCCAATAAATATTTTGTGTTTAAAAAAAAAAAAGGGAGACATTTCCAGAGCAGAATCAAGCTGTTTCTGTAGCTCTGCTCTGCCTGACTGGGAGCAGAGCTATAAATTTGGGTGTCCTTCAGTACTCTTTGCTACCAGCCTTGTGACCACCCCAGTAAGGCTTTCCTAGGGCTTCCTCTTGGAGCTGTTGTCCTTCACATAAATATTTGGGACAGCTGAGGGAGAGGATAAAGAGGGCATGAACACATGTGTGCATCAGTATGTGTATGGGTCTCAAGTGGGTCTCAACCACCTAGAAAGAAGGGACCAGGTGATGCTTGCAGTTTGTTCCTTGCTTTGTATCTTGTGAGACTTGCATTGTCAGGGGAGTCCTGGGAGGGCTTCAGGGTGGGATTGAAGGCTCCAAGCACAATGAGGTCAAGGAATAGATGTTTTTTGTGCGCATCCCAGTGACAGACCTGCAGAGGCATCTGAACTGCTTTTGATAGACTCCGTATGACTTAAACACTCAACTACTACCCCAGTTCCTCTGTGGACTCAGGGCCAAGTAGTTGCACACATGAAGGGTGGTTAAGAAGAGGGAGAAGCTTCCCATGTCTGTGGTCACAAAGCCATATTCCTGCCTAAGCCCTCAGAAGTTGCTTTTTCTGGCAATGCTTCCCTCTAACCAGCAGCAGAGAGCAAGACAAAAATCAAATCAGCTGGGCTACAGTCAGGGTTCAAAATTTGTCTATCCTGGTGCATCAGATGGCTTCTCAACATGTAAATGGTGCTAAATGTGCACGTCCACTGCCCCCTCCTAAAGTGAAGTCCCTGCTAATGCCCCTGTTCCAAGGGGGTGGTGTATGTAGGACACCTGGGAAAGGTGGATGCTAAATGTGTAGGGTGTGGCCATCCAGGTGGGGCTACACAGCACCTCCACAGTCAGATGCTAAACTCTGACACAGAGGGAAGGGACCCAAAAATCCAGCACTGCAGGTGAATATGCTTTGGGCTCCATAATTATCCCAGCCCCATCTGGGAATCAACACCCTCTTCACAGGCAGTTCCAGAGGTCCAATCTCCTCCCATGTGTCCAGGGTGGGTCTCATGTCTTTTGGGCTCTGGAAGATGGTTTAGTTTAATTATTCATTGTGTCAGGAAGGCTCATCCAGGTAGGATGTTTTTCTATTTGCCCATCTTTTATTTGTGAGGGATGAACATTTGTCCTGGTTCCCCAGTCTGGCAACAGGTTGTTGTGTTTGGGGGTGAAGCACAGCAGTTCTGCTGCTCTCTCAACTGACTGAGACCCAGGCTAGCAGGAATCAGTTCTGGTGTGAATCGGCTGATGGGAGGGAGGGAGGGACTGCAAAACCTCTCAGAAAACTCTCAACCTAACAGAGAATCACAGAATGGACTGGGTTGGAAAGGACCTTAAAGATAATCTAGTTCCAAACCCCCTGCCACGGGCAGGGACACCTTTCACTAGACCAGGTTGCTCAGAGTCCCATCCAATCTGACTTTAAACACTATCAGGGATGGGGCATCCATGACTTCTCTGGGCACCCAGTTCAAGTGTGCTTCCATTAGACATGTTTTCCATCTAACCAGACTTTAATTTAATTTCAACTCAGGGTTTGTCTCTGCCCTGTGTGTCTAAGTGCTACTGCAGCTGGCTGCTTTGGGAGAAGTTAAAGTACAAACTGAGGCCTTTTGAAGAAAGTTAAGTGTTGGGTAAGGCTGATGGCCATATAATAACAGGGGGTGAACCACAGCAGACATCAATTAGATATCCAGGGACAAATCACAGGACATAGAACACAGATAATGGTGGAAACAACTGTGGCAATCATAGCAGAAATGCCCTTGTACCTGCGGAACAGACTGTGTGCTCCCAATCCTGACCTCGTGGAGCAAATCAGGAAACCATCTTCTTAATTAATAAACTAAAGAACACCCATGAGAAAACAAAATGCCTTTATTCTGAGAGGTGGGGGCTCTTACATCTCAGCTTGGTTTGTTTTTTTTTCTAAGGCAGACATAAAAAGACTCCATAATTTATTATTAGGACATCTGAATAGTTATTTATTGAGAAGCCACAGTTCTCACACTTTTACAACTGTCGGCTTGTATAAGGCAAAAAAAGCAAGATGGATCACTATTTTACACAGAAAGTAAAAGTTGGAGAAGGAACTGATGGACATGCAGTTACTGGTCAAAATGCAATGTACATGACATATATAAAAACCATTGTGAAACAGAGGAATTGTAAATTATGGCTACAATCTACCGAAATAAATATTCAATATATTATTATAAACACATTTGTAGAGCCTAAGATTGTAATTAAAGTTGTCTTTGTACATACACAGTTATTTGAAATTTAAACAAAAATGTAACATTTAGAGGAGCAAACGTCAACATAAAACAACTGCTTTGGACTTGTAATGTGGCATGATATATCCATAATGATAGGATTAATCTGGTGTGGCAATTAGAATGACTAATCCTTTGGGATGAAGTCTCTATGGAGTTAACTGCATATTGAAGGGAAGAGCCTGGTACATTAACAAGGATGCAGAATGATTCAAACGGCTGTCTGGGTTTGTTTGTTTTCTGGTTTTTAAATGAACAGAGAGAACAAAAAAATCATTTGTAATTGCCTGGTTTTTCTTTTAAAAACAAAGCTGGGTTTTTTTATTAATTTTAAGCAGTTGGCATCCACAGAAGAGAAACAAAGAAATGAAAGGACTTGAGTCACTCATCTTCACAATTTACCATCAATGTATATACAGTACATTAATGAAGCATTGTTTAAACTTTAATAACAGGGACACACCTAGCATGTTTTCTATGTAGTTTTTCCATTAACAGTATTAAACAACGGTGCTCCATATTGCTTATGAACATATAGATATGAAATTAGGAAACTGATGAATCAAAGAGAGGTGCTAATCTTATTACCACACAGCTAACATGGCATTTGTATTGGTAAACTTCTCATGGGCATTTAGAGCTGACATAAAAATTCCTAATGTGGCTAACTGAGTTACAGACGAGGTACATGCACGGATACCAGGCAACCCCCAGCCGGTGCTCCAGCTTCCCTAGTCATCCTCTTCATCTTCCTCATCGCTGTCCTTCATGGTGATGCCCTGGAGCCCCCCACCCTCGCTAACCGAAGCCGTGGCCTCCTCTACCGTCAGCCGGTTCCGGATGGTCTCATAGGTTTTGCTGTTCAAGGTGGAGTCCAGCACGCCTTGCAATCGGAAATCCCGGTACGTTTTCTGGAGACAGGCATGGAGGAAGGAGACAGGGAGAGGTCAGGGCCAACACTGGCTCCCCTGCTTTGCTGCAGGAGTCAACCTGTGCCCATGAGCTGTGGGTTTGGGGCCACTAATGGGAGAGGCCGGGATACCAGGGAAATCCCAGCCCTGGGGACATTTTGCATCACCTGGGAAGTGCAGAGGCCACAGAAGCATCCCTGCTGGCCACCACTCTGGCATGGCAGAGGTCCCTTTAGGGTGCCTTGGGCAACAAATTACAGCTCTGTGATTCCAGCCCTGCCTTTGTGGGCTGGGCTGGGCAGCTTCAAAGCAGGGATGTGCGGAGCTGCTCAGGGGAGCTTTGCATAGGGTGGGCTGGGGTCTAAAAAGACATCAAAGCAATATAAGAGCTCTGCTCCAACTAACTTCCCTTGCTCCTGGATACGTTCATCCTGCCTCTAATATCAGTTATTTCTCTTCAAGCAGCAGGATGCTTATCAGCCATACCCACAGACGTGATTACACATTCCTGGAATGCTCCATATTAAACAATCCTACCAACAGTGTAGGGATTAAATAAACTAAGTCCAGGATACTGGAGAAAATTATTGATGTATAAATATAAGCACGGGGCATATACTTCTTAAATCTCCCTTTCTTCACCTCAAACTGGAGTTGTATTTCCATGGTTCTCATATTTCCCTTGTTATTACAATTAACATCTCTTATTTGAATTTATGTTTAAAAACTTCTCGACTCTGTGAGATAAAACTCTGGTCTTGTTGTTCATTTAATTCTGGTCTGTGCTCTGCATAGAAACGATTTACTGTTCTGCTATTTCAGAAAGTCCTTGGGTTTGTTATAGCTGCTTCTGAATGTAATATTGGTATAAATAAAGCACAAGGAAAAAAGCTTTCTTCAGCTAGCTGACAAGTAGGAATAATCTGTCTGTGCCTGTTGTTTTCAGTTATGAAAAGCACATTTAATACATTTCAGTTTTAATTTATTCATGCCTTCAATGTGTTCACTGCATGCAAGACCATAAACATTATCAAATACTAGACCAAAAAGCATTAGATAGAACCTAAAATGATCAAAAATATATTTACCCCCTTCTGTGATCTTATTATTTCATGTAAACCACTGTGATTTCACACTGAAATAATTATCATTAGTCCAAGGCATGCACACACACATATACACATACACGTGCACTTAAGGAAAAAAAATGCTACTTTCAGGGTATGTTATCTCACCTTTGCGGTTTCTTAGAGTTGATTATATATATACCCATTGTAAAAGAAACAACTTCAATTAACTACGAGAACAATCTTATTTGCATTCTGACAATAGTCACAAGCCATAGCTGAGCTTAAATGTTTCTAGCAAAACAGCGTTAAAAACTTTTGGGTTGATTTAACCAGAGTTCACTGGAGTGATCAGCTAATTTGTCCACAAAAAGGCACTTACTGTACAGATAAGGTCAAATAGCAAGAGAGTTTGGTTTTTGTCTTTAACTCAAGGAGTTACTTTGTTCTTATTTGCACACCTGTATTTTACATCTCTATGCATTTCAAATTCCTGTTTATCCACTGCTACCTGCCATAGACACAGCTATCCTAATTCTTTCAAAGAATTTTAATGAAACCTTAATTTATCTGCCAGTGACAGCTTGCCAAAGAGCACACGCCACACACATGCAGGCACACACACACGGTCCTCTCGACAGCAAGGGGTACTGAGAACACCCCAGGTGCTTACCTTTACTATCCTAATGAGAGTTTTCAGTTGGTAGATGTGGAGCTGCAGGTCCATGCGGTCTGTCAGCCAAGTGCATACGACACTCATGGAGCTGGTGTACCATTGCTGCAAGAGAGACATGACTTCTCTAGCAACCACGCCAGGGCTGTGTGCGATGCCCCGACTGACACTGGTGCCCCCAGCACCCCCTCACACCCACCTTTCCCACCTGCCAGCTCGCTTATGGGGGGCCACAAACTGAGAGGGGAGACAGGCATCTGCTCTTACACAGAATTTCCATGCATGAGCTTTTGAATTTTAATAACAACAACAATAAACTTATTAGGAGGGTAACAGCCACCAGTAGTGATGCAAGATTTTGTAATCTGATTTTGCCATTGATGGCACTTGCCAGCAGTGGTGTATGTTTGGCTCAAGCCATGTTTTAACCTGTTTCCCCCACAGTGAGAGCACAGTCCTACCTTTAAGGGTGTCAGTCCCACACTCAGGTTACTTACTGTCTTCAAATTCAATCATAAACAGCCACAGGACGAGTCTGGGTCCCTGAGGGTGAACACAGGGGAGGCTCGTGTGGGCCAAGGTTTGGCTGGGGGGGAAGGATGTAAGCGCCTACAGGTGCCTGCCCAGGCTGTGTGGGAAACGCTCTGGTTTCACCGTCACAATTATGAAAGAGGGAAAAGCAGCACAGAAATCAGCTTGTTTCAAGCTGCTGAACTCACAGGGCCCCTCCAGGGGCTGAAATTGTGCTGCTTGTCTGTGAAAAAGGCTCACAGCGGTGTGGCAGCAGCCTGCCGTTCCCGCAGCGCAGGAAGGCTCCGCCGGGCTGTGGATCAGCGCCCTGCTCACGCAGGGCTGCCATGGCGCGTCTGATGCCACACAGATGAGCAGCGAGCCCTCGAGAGTGGCTGGGGGTGGGTGGGGAACCATAAAACCTCCCCGCAGTGCTCAGCACAAGGAGTAGTTACAAAGCAGGCAAAAACCCATCACACCTCTGTATGCACAGTTGCATCCTTCTCGTGATCTCTCTTACACGCAGAGATCAAATCCCATACTGCAGACCAGAAGCAATTAATCTAGAACCAGTTAAAATACTAAAGAAATCCCACCAGACCAGTTTATGAAAATCATAGAGCATCATCCAAGTTAGTCTGGGATGCAGCTGCCTCCCAACGAGCCTGAAACCTCACACCAGTCCAACTCAGGTCTTGCTGCCCCCCTCACTGCCCCCTCAGGTTGGGGGTCTCTGACACAGAACATGCCCTTTTCTCACTGGCTGTGGAAGCTGCCAGAGCAGCAGGGGAATGGAGACAACTGAACATTCTGTAATGTAAATGTAACATTCTGTAATGTAAAAATGAACATTCTGTAATGTAAAAAACTGAGGCCAGTGATTTGTTACCCTCCATCCTTCGACACTGGCACCCACAAGTGAGCATGAGGCTCACCAAAGCAAACAAATGAGTCTAAGCTAAACCAGCCCTGCACCACAAAAATATATGCTCAACACACATCTCCGTACTGTATGGCAGCACACCTGGGAGCTGCACGGGGAAGGGTTTTCCCCCCAGCTCCAATGATGTTCGTCTACTTTAATTTCTACACCACCTCTTTATAAAATGGAGGAAACAAGGAGATGAAAGAGTCACCGAAGAAATGGCACATGGTGACCTCACACTCAATGCTTGTACTTTGTGCAACTTGTGGCAGAGATTCTCCTGACCATCTCCAGGACGGAAAGCTGGCAAGAGCTTGGATGAGACTAATTGAGACTGGCAAGCAGGAGCTCTCAGCTGTCACCTTAGGTCCTGGCATCAGACTGGGGTTGAACAGTGAGTGAAGCAACCTGGGTAGATGGAGTGGACCTGAAAAGAATAGGAGACATGAAGGTCTGGTGGGGCTTCATACCTTCCAGTCCCTCAGACTAGTCTGAGAAATCAGAGCATCCCTGGATATCCCCTGAGGATCCCAGGTACCTTGACCCAGGACAGCCAGCAACCAGCTGGTGGTGGGGTGGCACAGAGCAACTGCTCTCACTGGGGGTCCGCCTGGGTTCCCATGAAATGCTGCAGACCCACACAGGTGAAACAGAGAAATTGTTAATGTTCATAACTCTGCTTTTCTGCAATCAGTGCTTAACTGAGTCATGCTCTTGGGTGACATTAGCTGTGATCCAGGGCTGTGCTGGCACATGGATGCCCAGGTCAGCCTAACACCTCCTTCTCCTTCTGCCATCTCTTCAAATTGGAACCCCCAGAGGAAGGGCGCAACCATGTGTTACACACATACCTTCTCCCTTCCCCTGCTGCCTCCCATCTTCCACAGAACAATCTGCTGGGTGTTTGTATCAACTCTACATGAGATGAGAAGTCCCTGGCAAGGGCAGGTCTGTCCAACGCCACACACGCCCACACGGCTGCGTGATCCCAAACAGAAATTACAACCTCTGCTTGGAGGTTATTGGCAAGGTGACTTTG
This sequence comes from Dicrurus megarhynchus, assembly GCA_013399195.1. Classification (NCBI taxonomy): domain Eukaryota; kingdom Metazoa; phylum Chordata; class Aves; order Passeriformes; family Dicruridae; genus Dicrurus; species Dicrurus megarhynchus. Next base: position 676,686 of record VXAD01000132.1, on the reverse strand, counting down.
CTGCTGCGAGACCTTCAGAGTAAGCAAAATGAAATGTTTTTCTGTGTTTCTGGAGGGCACTTCAACACTCTGGGCTCTGGGGAGATGCAAACTCCTTGGAAGCAAATGTGAATCGCACCCCTCCCCTGTCGAGCACCGGCTGACAAGGGCTCAGCCAGGCATAGTGCTCAGCCGCATGAAAGGAGCTCTCTTTCTCAAAGCCAACTTACTCCAAAGACTTTCTGCTTTATGAGAAAAAGACAAAGTCTAATTCATTGATCTTGATACACAAAACCGTCACGTCACTTCATAGAGCACACACCAACTGCTGAATTTAAGCCCTGCATATTCATAAAAATAAGTTAGCCCATAAATTAAATGTTCCCTTTAGCTATTGCTAGTGTTGATGTGCTATAAGATGCACAAGCCCTCTGATTCATGACTAACCTACCAAAGAAGATAACATTTGCATATGACTATATTATTAAAAAAACAACAACAAAGCCAAATGCTCCTAAACAGAAACGTGATCATCTCAGACAAAAGAGAAGAGTGGTCCTGTGGGGACACTGGCCACCTTGCTTTCCCCAAGGGGGTCTGCCATTCCCTCAAGGGCAGAGGGGTCCATGCTGGGGACATAGGGTCCCCTTGGGGATCCAGCTCCAGCCTTGTGGCTTGTCCCCAAAGACAAGGTGCAGAGGTCACAGCCCAAATACTGAACTTTGGGGCTTTGCCAAGGGGCTTGCAACACATTTCAGGCACATTTCTGGAGCTGCAGCACAGCTGTGGCATGGGCACACCAAAGCAAATACCATAAATATATTTTCTGAAAAATCTCCTCACGTCTGGTTGTAAAGAACGAATAGACCTCACTGATGGTCCAGGCCCATGGACAAAAGCCCACATATAACTCACTGTAGTACACACACATTACTGGTGCTGCTGGCATTCCTGTCCCTCACCTAGGGGACAAATTACACTCAGTCTGGGGGCACAGGGTGAGGACAGGCTGTGGAGGTTGCATCCTCGTGGATACATGGTGGGTACCACTCATCCAGCAAGATGTCAGCAGGGAAAGGAGCAGGACTGTGTCAGAGGCAAAATACAGCCCCATGGCTGCACACCATGACCCAACCTCCAGCAGAGGAAATGCAGACACTCTTTGGGTGCTCTCAGAGCCTAGTCACTGGAAGCAGATACTGTACTTGTACAGACAGGAAGTCAATCCCTCTTTCAGGTTAATTTTCCTGTTCTCCTGTCTTTCACAGCAACCTTCATTGCTGGGTGCTAGGCTTCGTAGATGAGGTGGGCCATGGGCCGGCTGGGACGCACTAGGATGGGTATTAGAGGAGCTGGAGCATTACAAAAGGTGCAGTTCCATGGCTGCGCATCCAACACCCCAACCAGCTTGAGCAATAAGCTTCCTTGTTCCTCAGCCCTCTGCCTTCTTTTTCTTTTTTTTTTTTTTGAATGCAAAAGCATGATCAATAAGTTCCTGAAATAGCAAGTTTGCCTCTGAATACATAAATTGTAAAAATTTGTATGAATAAATCTGCAAGTAGCACACTAAATGCAGCACATTTTATCAAAACCCATCCCTATGTTGGGTTCCTGCACTTTCTGGGAGGTGGTGTCATTACACATACCCAGGAACATCTGCAAACCCCCATCTTCTTTAGTGTGAGCTGAATGGAAACATGACCTCCTGTTCCTTGCCATGAACCTTGAGTTCACACTCATATTTTACATGTTACAGGAAGCCACAGCTCACCGCAGGGGTGCTGCAAACAGAATCTCGTAAGCCAGATGCAACACTGCTTCTTAAGGCACCTGAAGGAGCTGTATTCTTCATTCAAAAGCTTACATACTACTAGTAGCTTAAGGTCACTTCAGCTTTTGTAAAGAGTGGGACAAAACCAGGAATGCTTATAGGGCTGGGTTGTCAGCAGGGTAGCAGAGGGATTACAAGGAACCTGTGACTCTGCCTCTTTCTGCCTTTACTGGTAGTTTTTTTTTGTGTGAACAAGTGCCATACAACAGATTGAGGCTGGTATAAAGGCCTGGGACTGTGCAAGGGCACCCCGCTGAGCCTCAGCTGTGCTTGCAATTAGCAATAGGCATGAAATGATTATTGTTGTGGTGGCTGATGGCAATCTGAAGTGACAAGTTTTATGGGGGAAGTTGTAGTAGTGATGTTCAGCAAGTTTCTGCAAACCATTAATCGAAGGCTGCAGCACAGTTTAGTCAAAGCTATTTTATGTCATTCCAAAGGTCTCACAAGGATGCTGAAAGAATATTTTTCTGCTCTCAGTGCCTTGGAATGGAGTTTTTCTAGGTCAGGGATTCTTTACTGCCCTATTTAGTGTCAAAAATACCCATTTGCCTCAAATTAGCAGAAAGCTTGTAGTTAAGGGCTAGAGATTAGGCATACAAAATTACTCAGCAGGTGACTACTGGGTGGATTTGGAGTTGAGAAGTCTTTAAAACTGACTACAAGACATTATATACTTCTGACAAAAGAACATAGTAATCCTACCTGCTTGCTTTAACCACTGTTGTTTGTCTATTATTATGTGCTTTAATGATCATAAGAGCAAAACTACTGGTGATACTACTCAATTACCATAGTAACTCTCCCCTATGACCTCTTGTTTCAGTACTCGCTTTCCAACCAGAACCAATCCAAGCAGGGCAAATCTATTTAAAACTGTGACACACACTGCACAAAGAGGCTCCAAATGCTGGCTGGCTCGTTTTCTTTGTCTGGGACATGGGCTTGTTTTGAAATGCTGAAAGGCAGCTTTGAAATGAACCCTTGAATTCAAGGTGTTTCAAAGATGAGGGACTGGATGCTGGGCGGACGCCTCCGCAGCATCCCTGAGCCAGCCAGCACAAAGCCAAGGGACCACAGAGGTGGGAAGGGAGAGTGAAGATTGTGAGTCTTATTTCCCAAAGGAAAACTGAACCTGCTTTCAGGCAACAGCTCAAAGTGATTTTATCAGCCAGGAAAAAAAAGATAAAATTACCAACTCTTTGTTTCTGGCATTTGCATCCCTGTCCAATGGGCCAGAAGCTCAGCTGGTGGAAGGCACAGTGAGGCTGTGCTGATTTACAACTGCTGACAGTAGGTGACAGCTGACAGAGTCGTGTCCATCCCCATCCTGGGCGGCCCTGAGATCAAATTGGGTATTCGGCGTTGTCACATGTATTCATGGCAGCCACCTCCCCTGAGCGGGTGTCATCTCCACAGCGAAGGCAGGGATGCAGCCATGGCAGTGCAGGGACATTCTGTCTGGGAACAACCCTGTGCACACAGCTGCCAGTGTTGGAGGAGGACTTGCTTGGAGAGTGGGAGCAGGAACACTTCAGGAGCAGCCTGCCAGCTCCAGGCACCACGTTCCTTCCTTCGCTCCCAGTGTGCCCAGTAGCACAGCCAGCTTTGTACACCAGAACTGGCTGCAGCCCTGCAACCCAAAGCCCAGACTGCCCGATGGCAGTCATGGAAGGATCATTCTTGTCTCTTCAGTCTTCTGTGGCCACCAAGGTGTTGCTCTCCACTTTCCCTTAATGTTTCTTTCGCTGTTGGTCCCAGGCAGTCATTGCTGTTCCAAAAACTTGATAAAGATGGCAAGCCTGAAACACAGGGTCCCATAGCCAGTGCAGTTCCTACTCTTGCCTATCAGAAATAAAGAGGTGTTCCCAGCATGAACGTACACAGCAGCTTATGCAATCCCTTTTCCAAAGGCCAGCTCTGCTGGGACGCTGGATGTGGACAAGGGCAGTGGCGGGCTGGAGCGTGACTCTTGCCCTGCTCCCAACCAGTCCTAGCAAGGTCTCGTCCAGGCTGCCAGAGCTGAGCCCACCTGTTTTTCAGGCTGTTCTGGGAATCCGGATTTTGTCTTGCTGCAGAAGATGTTCCTTGCCCCAGGTTGGGAGAGTGGGGATAGAGCAGGGACAGGGCCTTAGTGACACAAGTGTGTCTGAAATGCTTGAGTTAAGATAAGTGGCAGTGGCCCTGGAGGAGGAGGTGGAAGAGCCAATGTGGGTGAAGAGCCACAAGCACTCAGGCACAAACATCATTCTGGTCCCCACTGTTTATGAGGAGATTGAGATGGACCGCCTGCCACACAATGAAGAAGGAAGAGGCACATCTCTCCCCTGCAAGCACACGTTTTCTGGATGGCAAGCAGAGACCTGTCCATGCAACAAACCCCATCCTGTCTGTTCATCACCTTTCTTTGCCACTACTCAACAAAATCCATACTGTGCTCTGGTTATTACTCCACAGAGCCCTGCCAATGGGCTCCCCTGCCCTGCCCGTCCCCGGGGACCAAAGAGCCACCCCAAGGCAGCTCAGCATTTGGAGCTACAAAACCTCCTCCAGCACAGAGGGCCAAACCTGCAGCGGGCTCAGGGCTGAACCCCCAGGCAAAGAGCATCTGTCTCAGCCGTGTCCTGGCCGCAACCATGGGTGGCACCAATAATAACCCAGCAACTCTTTCGATTTACACCTGCCAAGGATTTGGACCATTCCCCCAAGCCAGGCAGGGGGCAAGGCTCAGGGCACTGAGAACGACATTGCCGTGAGTGCCTGGGTTTTCCAGAAGCAGAGAAATTGGTGTGACATCGCCCACGTTACAGAAATAAGTTTAGTGGCTGCGGCTCTCGGAGCACACAGCTAACCATAAAATAAGCAATGAGTTAATATTGCAGGCATTGATCAGCTAGTCTTACAATTAATGCTTCCAATAAATAAAAAAAGCTCCCCTTTTATTCAACAGAATAAGAAATTAAACACTTGTGGGCTCATTCTAAAGAATGAATGAAATTGAATAAGCTACCTAGCACTTGAGATTCCCAGCGAGTGCTTGAATAGAGCAAACCTCCTGAGTTGAATGGATTGCCTTTTGGGACCAATTTGTCTCTTTTCACTCTTTATTCCTCCTTTTTTGCTGACAGATGTACAAAGGCGGAACTGCGCTGTGCAGCTTAGCTACATGCACCCACAGCAGCTGTCACTTTTGTCGAGCAAGTTAATCAAGCAAATGCCACCATATCCCACTTTCTATAAGGAACAACATGTTATAGACAGTAGTCTTGGGAGACGGGGAGGGAGGGAGAGAGACTTTATTTTAACTTTGAGTAGCTGGTATTTTTTTTCCCCTCTGTGTGTAAAAAAAAAAAAGGAGAAAAAAAGAAACAGCCAAACCTGGTAGCACAAGCTGACACTTTTGTTTTCCCATAGAACAAATATTTAATATGATTTTAACTCTAATTTGTACTAGAAGGAGAGCTGTCTGGTTTTAATTAAATTTAAGGGACTTAGGGGAACAGTTAAAAAAAGAAATAGAAGCTTTTTGTTTGTGTTAATGCTTGTTGATAATAATATATTGATTGTCAATTGCTAAGCCCAAAAGATTAGTGTAGTAAATACTATTATCTGAATGCCACAAGTGAAGTGTTAGCTTCCCGTCCCTGCTTTTCCCTTTGTGAGGCACTTTGAATCACTGGTTGTTATTTATACATTTCCTTTGATAAAACCAACTTGTGTGGCTGATTTTTTTTTTAAACCCTGCCTCATTAAGTGTATAATAGCATTTACGTGTGGGGCTTTCTGCTTTTTAGCCTTTTAAGCTTAAGCTTATATTCCTCTCTCACAACCATGTTTCAAAACTTGGGATGTTCACAAACAATTGGATACACACCAATATTGTATATATCAGATGCTCTCCTGCCATTGCAAAAGACTAGAACAGAACATTATCCACAAAGAGTAAATAAATAGTTATCATCCTGCTATGCCGCCGCATGCCAGATAATAACGCTGTCCGGTCATTATGCAGCTTTTCTATGGCACATAATTCTTTAAGTTAGGTATGAAAAGCCAACATCAAAAGTAGGTCTGTCAGTGTAGCTCCACGGAGCACACGGCAGAGCACCGGGAGGGCCTCAGGCAACCCTCAGGTTGCTGGTAGAAAGGTGATTCACCCCCAAATTCACACCCTTTGGAAAGTACCTTTCAGAAAATAAATCTAAGTTTTGGTGACAGATTGCACTGTGCTAATTTAACTTCTCTGCAGGGTCTTTGCCTTGGTATGTTCAGGAACTGCGTGCACAAACCGTCAGTGTTTGGGACTCGTGACCCCTTTGCCAAACTGTGGACTCCACGTCTGTACCTCGCCCCTGTGAGCAAAGCCTCCATCAGCCATGTTCAGCAGGGCTCTGGGCTAGTGGTCCTCACAACAGGCAACATGACCCTCATTTTCTGAACTAAACCTCTCTATAAACTCCACATTAAATTCCAGAGATCTAGCAAAGTGCTAGCAATTTGATAAAAAGCCCCTAAAACCTCGGGGTCTTTTTTTTTTTAAATAAAATTTTGACTTTGTTCTACCAAAGCCTTGTGAATTAGTCTGGAGTCTCCCAGGTCACACTCACACTGAGCTATTACTGAAGCAAAAGTACTTTTTTTCCTGGTATTTTATGTACCACTATAATGCTATCACTGCAAGTACACACAGTGCATTCTTCAACATCCACCCCAGAGCTGTGAATTCTGGATGCCTTTTACTATATTTTATATTCCTTAACTATGAAATTTCATTCTTGTTGACAATGTAGCAATACGAGGAAGTTACAACAGCTCTTGATATGAAAATAATTTGTATTATTATTTAATAAAGTCACAGTCCCTAACTTTGCCTAATAGGGTTAAGCTGCTAGCCAGTGACTCATCATCTGTCTAGGATGCAAATGGCATCCCTGAATTACATTATTTTTTCCCCCCTTTCCCAAAAATAAACCACAAAACAACTTTGAATCACGTAAGAGCTCTGCCTTCCAACAGGGAAGAGCATTCAGAATGAACACAGAGTGCAGACCCCAGCGTGTGGAAGTGCCGCACGCTTTTTGCAGTACATATGGCACCTGAGAGCACCCACTGTTTGGGGATCTCTGCTCCAGGGTGTGCTCAGGCTGCCGCCTCACCCTTAATTGGCTGGAGGATGCACCAGCAGGGCTTGGCAGGTGCCACAGGTGTTAATGGGAGGGAGGCCGGGGCTGCTGGGGGTACTGCCTCGTGCTGGTGGGATCGCACAAATTCCCTGCTCTCCGAAGGGCCACAGCCCGACCTGCGTGCTCCTTGCTGCAGACTTCTCCCTGCTCTGAACCCTAAATTTTATTCCTTTTCAGAGAGGACAGGGAGGATCAATATCTTTTGTGTTGGGTGCCAAGGTCCCCAACAAACACATGTGCCCAAGAAGCTCGTCCCTAACAGCCCCTGCTCTCGGTGCTGCACAAACCAGTACCACCGACATGTGTCCTGTGCAGCTGGGACTCCACACGCCACGGTGGGTGCAGATTTGTTTGTGCTGACCCTCAGTGGCTTTGCAGGCAATCCGTGCACTCTCAGCACACAGGCAAAGGCTTCCCACAGCAGGGACGCAGCCAGAAAGGGATTTGCAACACTACTGCTCCTTCACAGAGGAGGAACAACTCTGATGCTGGGGATATGATGCCTTGTACTCATTCAGGTGTCCCTGAGCTGTATGTCAGGGTGGTCTGCTCGGCTAGCCAGACACCAAAGTCTCTGCCTAGCAAAGAGCCATACAGTCACATACCTGGCAGAACTGACGGGTGAATGTGCCAATGACTCCCTGAGCCTTCTGGTCTGGGGAGAATCTCATGGAAAAAGAAACTGCAATGCTGGCTCCTCTCTTCCTACAGCCAGGGATGTCCTGGTCTCAATCTGCTGGGGTTTGCTGTGAGCAAACACCAACACCAGCCCATGCATAGATCATCTCTGAATCCATCCCAGCCACGTAATGCTGCACTCACTTGGAGGAGGGCAGACCCGGCAGGCCATGTGCTGGATGGAGGGCAGCAGGCAGAGAAAACTGCAGGGGAGGCCCCTGTGCAAACAACTACTGGTCCATGGCAGAGGGGTGCAGGAGGTGGTGCTCACGGTGATCTTGGGAAGGAAGCCAGCTGCCACCCCCAACTTCTCTCCCATCCACAATGTCCTCAAACCAGGGGCATCCCATGCTTAAACCTGTCAGGTCTGCAGCCTGAGAGCCTCAGCAGGTGCCTCATTTTCTGAAACTGGACAGTCCTAATCCTGTTCGCACACTGAATTATACACCTCCAGAAAATGCTCCCTTTAGGTAACAGGTAAAGCCTGTCCTGGCTACATGAGCCCCTGAACTGGAAGACCCTGCCTTTCCAGGCTGTTCTGGCATGGAGCATCCCATATCCCTGCACACAGAGTGGGGGCCTGGGCACACCGCCAGGTGGGCTCTGGGTGCTGAGCTCTCTCTCCTTCGCTGCAGATACAGCTCTGCAAAGTGCACAGCATTCACTAGGAACTGCCAAATTAAATCCCCAAAAACCTGCTGCTTTGCAGGAATTTGCAGACCTCCCTTTTCATAAATGAAAGAGCTTCTGCATAAAAACCTATAAAGGCGCACACACACAAAACCACTCCTGTATAGATGCTTGTTCTCAAATACATTTTTAACCTATAAAATATTCTATGCTTATTTCCATTTTTCAAAAAAGAAATGAAGTTGACATGTTAAAATCCAAGTTTCTATATAAAGCAGCCTAGTAAAACACAATATCCACACAACTATTTTTCTGTCCTGATTCCAGAGCCTTGTTAGTGTGAGGCAGTGATGGTAAAACGGGCTGCAGAGTTGCTCAGTAAGATGCACAGAAACACATGCTATGGAATACTTTCATTATACTTGTTATCAGTTTAAATTGGAAGCTGTCATTAAGTGGGACTTGATAAACTTTATCTGCTTCTTTTATAGCCTGCAAATTCCAAAAAAGTTGCTAGAGGCTGGCTGGATATCTTGGCCCAGATTGCAGCAGCTCCCCTGGTATCCTTCCTGGGGTTAAACATCTGATGCAGCGCGCTCCCTGCCCGAGTCCCACCAGGCATTTTTGAATGCTGATATCATACATCCAGGGCGAGCTTTAAGGGAGCACCAGGAAAGGAAAGAGCCGCAGATCAAGAGAAACAAAGTGACCTGGGACGGCTAATCTGGCACGCACCGCTGGCTGGCACGGGCAGAGCAGCGATTGTGTGGGGCTGGGATGCAGGGGGAGAAAAGGAAAAGAGGGATTGAAGGCGCTGCTGGAAATCAGACAATTCGTCATTGTCCACGCAGGGGCCGTTGGCTCTCCCCTGTGTGCACCGAGAGGTCTTTTAAAGGCTCTTTGCACAGCCTAGAGGAAGGGAGCAAAGCCGCCGGCTTGGCCCCGCGGGCTGGGGGTCAGCCCCGCACACCTGCGGGCACCGGGGCGTCCCGGCCCTTCCCACGCTCCTCGCACCCCCGGACGCAGCTGGGACCCGCGTGGGCCGTGGCTCACCAGCACCTCCGGGCTCTCCTCCCTGATGACCCACAGGACTGGGGCTCCAATTAGCTACAGCCTCTTAAACTTAGCTGGAGGGCAGCTGCAGCTCAGAGTGCACCGTGTAACTTGTCCGCAGTTACGAATGTGCAGAGAGCTCCTGGTCAGGGAGCAGAGAGGCTGCTCAGAAAAAGGCTCTCTCTGGATGGAGGATTCCATGCTCTTGCTTCCCGAAAACCTTGGCTACTCACATCTACCAGGAAATAAATGATCTTTCACTCAGTGCCAGCCCCAAAACACAAATCTCTGATGCCCAAAAGCACGGTGCGGATGATGTTAGCAAGCCTATGCTGACCTTAACGTAACGGAGCAATCAGTCTGCCTTCTTAGAATGATTAATGGAAAATCTCCTCTGGAAAAGAAATCAAATTAACTGTCTTCAACCAAATGTCTACTGGAACACGAAAAGCTGTTCTGATAAAGACATTTAGGAGGGGAAAAAACCCCTTTCAAGCATGTAAAATCCAGTGACAGATCTAGGATTTATTTTATTAAGACTCTACCTAAAATAAATTAAATGGAGCCTACTTAAATGAGCACTTCAGGAAAGAAGCCTTGCTGAGGCGGAGCCAGAAGGCCATGCACCAATGCATGCCTGGGCCGTGTGAAGCTCATGGAGGGGAATATCAGAGGACAAGGGCTCCGAGGAATGGTGTCAGTGCTAAGCTCCGCTCCCCACTCCCATGTGACTCCAAGAAGGCACATGGGGAGAAAAAGAGGCTGCAAGACAGTGCACTCTATGCCCCCTTAGGACAAAGAGGATTTGTCCCCTAGAAGATATACTGACAACTGCCACCACAATTTAATTTTTTTTACTAGCAAAAGTCCTGCAGTGAGATCAACTCCAGGTCCAGGTCTGAGCCTTGCCAAGCCAGCAAAGGGCAGCATGGCTCTAGTTCCTCCAAAGATGCACAGGGAGGAAAAAGTAAGCTGCACTCCCTTGAGATCAACGTGCCTAATTGTCTTCATTTCACAACTCATTCCGGAAGGGGGGAGAGGGGAAAAAAAAAGCAAAAAAAAACGCAGAAGAAATAGCTCCGTGAAGGCCATATCAGGATGGGAGTGGGAGAGAGTTAGTGCCCTAATGAGCAGTCTAGCTGTGTAGGAGGGAAACAGGTTGTTGTCTGTCTAAGAGAAAGCAGTGAGTGTGGCTACAAGCAGATATGAGATGGGAGCCCAGCGCACAGCCTGATATCCGTTCTTCCTCTGATCCTGCAACCCGGCCTCCTGTGAGTAATTCTAACTCAAGAGTGAGTAGCTCCACTGACTCACAACCAGGCTTTTGAGATCGAGGAGGGGAAGGAGAAGGGAGGGTGAGAAGGGCTCTGTTTTGGCATTTGATTGTGCTGCGCAAGGCTTGCGGTCTAGCAAGAGATGGCATGATCCTGCAAGCACGCCTGCAAGGAGCTGCCAGAATTCAAGTGAGTGACCCTGCTGAGGGCAAAAGCTTTGATTTTAAGAATAAGCTAATGTCTCAGTGTCTGCAGAGGACTTGCTGATCTAGCTGTGTTTTGTATTTTTTCAATATACTCAGGTGTGCTATCAGGCTCCGAAAGTGTAGGTACTGAAACATATGCTGAGTTGCCTGTGGATCCTCCAGTGACAAATGCTCACTCAGGCTCCTGGAAATGTGTATAAGGATTTTGCTGAAGTCTTGAGACTCACACAGTGTCCTGCATCCTTGTAACTCATCATCTCTGATATTCAGAGGTCAGATACCAGCAAGGGCAGCCTGCTTTGGAAACATGATGACAAACCTGCATCATGTCCCCAGGCCCAGCACTCCTGCTGGGTTCCTGGCTGAGGGAAGAAACCCAAAATCCATCAAAATCCACCAGATGCAACATCAGCCTTGGGATAGCACTGGGACTTCCTAAAAGCCCACCTCAGTTGAGCCTGAGGGACAGGACTTGATGCTGGAGCCTTAGCCAGGGGCTTTTGCCTCCCTGAAGGTGGCGGGAAGGAGATGCTGGCTGCTCTAGCTGATGAGCCATGGATTCTCCTTTGCTACTGGGAGAGGACCTGGAGTGACTGTTCCTTTGCACCGAGGACAGCCCAGGGCACAGCAAACCCTGGTCTCCCCACTGCCCTCCCTGCTACACCTGCCAGACCCTGCCAAACCCAGCCTGCCATCAAGACTAAGAGCTGTGTCTGTCTTGCAGAGAAGAACAGGCTCATTTCTTGTTTCCAGAGTAAATTCTCTGTCTTCTATCCCAGCTGTGACACAGACCGAGGGAGCTGAACGCTCACGGTGACAGTGAAGTGGTAAAACTGCCTTCTGCAAAAGGCACGGTGGCTGCTGCCACCTCGGCAGGCAGTATCACTGCGTGATTAAGTTCTTACCAGACTTTTTGGTAAAGGCAACCTTCCTGATCTGATAACTGCCAAGGACAAGCCAAATACGCGGGGTCAATCCATGCACACTTAATCCCCAGAAGGCAGATTAAGTGTATAATTGACCCATATAATCCATGTATCATCTCCAGTGAAATGTTTTCTATGTCCGGTTTAGGCAGACATGAGGCCCATAAGACAGTGATCAGAGACACAGAATTACCATTGCAGTGGATTTCATCAAAGTTAGAGATGGCTTTTTAATCACTGATCTCAAAGACTGCTAGATTTAAGCAGATGAACTAGCACTAAGCAAATCTGTTTTAATCCTTATCTTCTACTCAGGCTGGTGTCTTCAAGAAGTACAAGGAGGAAAAAAATAAATTAATTTTTTTTTTTAGGTCCTTGCAATCTTAGGAGCTTCTCTTGGTGTTTTGATCTCTCATATCAAAAGCATGTTTTTGTTTTTTTCCGGTAAGATATTGAATTAATCATCAGGGAGAAAAATGCCAGGGACTGCATCAGGATGCTGGAATTCACAGGATCTCGGGGAGCTCACCTGACGTGCAGTAGCCTTTTGTGTATGCGCTACTCGCTGTGGCTGGGGAGGAAATAGTCACACTGTGTTTTACATTAGTGTTTACCAATTTATGAAGAAGAAAGGTTGGCATTCACACTATGTACTAGTCAATCATAGACTTTCTGGATCACATATGTTGTGATGGGTTGAAACCTATACTGTGAGTATCTAAGTATCTATATATTGTAAATATATACACACATACCTGGATCTAGAAGTAACTTCTGCCAAAGGACACAACCCTCACAAGTAAAATTCCCACTGCCTTCAGACAAAATGAGGGATGTATAAACTCTGATCCTATGAAATTCTGAGTGACCTAAGACAAAGAGGACCTGAATTTTGCAGGATTGGTCTAAAGACTCAAGATCACTCTGAAGATATTTTCCCATGTTTAAGATACACCCACCTGCTTCTGCCTCACTGTTCCTATAAAAAGTTCCATTCTGCATGTCAACTCTGCTCCCTCTCTGGGAAAAAAGTGATAAAATTTTACTTCCTATCAAGCACTATACAGAGTTTGTGATCCTTCTGCATTGTGTGCCAAGTACCACGGGGTTTAAATCCCGAAGCACCCAGCCAGGCACAGGAGCGCAGGGAGCGGATGCTACGACGCTGTTCTGAAACTCTTCTGTTACCACTGCTCTCTACCAATGGGCCTTATTACAGTGTTTTAGCTTTAAATGTTATCAAATTAGTGAGCCAGGCCAAGTAAATAAGTCATGTTACTCTGCAGTAAACAACACTGCCAAAAAGCTAGTTAGGTTTTGATTACCAGCAGAACTCCATGATCAATCTGTTCATTCAATGATCCCAAGAATACAGATTTTTAAAATTAAGATGACTCTATTTCAGGGAGGGGAGAAAACCCATCCTGACTAATTTGCAGAATTAAGAGGATTAACACAGAGACCACACAGAAATATAACAATAATCTGCCACAAACACCAGTATCTCCCAAAGAGCAGTGCCCTGTTCTGCAGGCACGAGCAAGTCAGGTGATGCAGGGGAAGAGAGATAGTTTCTGAGCTAAGAAATCATGGCAAATGCCAAGAAAAGACATATTAACCCAGCTTCTCTGGGGACATGGCCTAACACACTCTGCAGCCTCTGCTCCTGAGAGGAAACAAATGGGGAATAAATGGAAACACAGGGCAGGATTGCAAAGAAGTGTGGGGATTAGGGATATCCCAGGAGTTCAAACCCCACAGAACGTGCGATAGACAACCTTGCACTGTGCACCTCTGCTCCTGCACTCCTCACAACTCTGAAGAAAGGGGATGTAGCCCCACACTGTGAGTATCTCTACTGTGACCCCATTGGGTGCACAGGACCTGCCTGCAGGCAAGTTTAAGCTGTTTGCTGCCACTGCTGCCCCTATTGTCATACAACATCCTAAACTGGACTGAGATTTGGCGGGGGCAAGCCAGCACCACTGCACTAAACCAGTTGAGGATGTGGCCGTGAAAGTGTTAATAATCTCATTGCCTGGTGAAACTGCAGCTAAGAGGATTGCTCCCCTGCCATGCTGGGGGAAGAGGGAACAAAATCAGGTCCAACTCTAACTCAGCATCATAAATATAATTTTTGATTATTCCTTTTCTCTTTCTTATTAAAGAGGTAGTTAGTACCTAAAATGTCCTTGGAAAATAAAACCAAGGGACCTCAGAGACCCCACAGCCATGCTGCTTTGCTGGGTTAGGTGAGAGGGGCAAAGAGCTGCAGGGCTGTGTCTGAGCTCAGTAATGGAGTTAAGCACTTGCTCCTGCCTTTACTCGAACATGGGTGAACACAGCACCAACTTAAATGGGGTCTGGTGACCCACATGTAAAAACCCTGTGCTGGTACTGACCCACCAGGAGCACCTGAGCCATGATGGGATCTGACCACAGGAGCCAGCTTCTTCAGCTGCAACCTGACAAAGAAGATATATGACTGCTCAAAACATATTTCCAATTTTTGGGTGACAAGGGCTCAGTACAATCCACTCCCTCCTTGCAAAGCAACCGCCCCACAGCTCGCCCTGCTCACGGGCACACACTCACATACATGAGACACATGCAAACATGCCAGTGGCATTAGATCCCAATGCTGTCCCACTGGATGGGAACAGGAACAGGAATGGGAACACGAATGGGAACAGGAATGGGAACAGCTCCCACATGCTGCAATTCCTGCCTGCAGCCAGTGTAGGTCAAAACAGGCAGAGCAATGTCAAAACCCTATCCTTGATTATTTAATTCCACATGGATCAGGGAGACTTGAGGAAGTCAGGGAGGGAAAGAAGGGTTTTGCATTTTTTGCTCTCCACCAAGGTAGCTGATCCTTTTTTTTTTTTTTTTTTCATGTCAACTGTTAATTTGTTTAAAATATAGCTTGGTAAAACCAAGTATGAGTGGATCAAACTGAAATCAATATTTGTGCTAATTACAGCCTTTTGAAAATTGGAAATAATGGCCCAAAAGGGTACAAACACACCAACTGTGAATCATAGGGAAAGCATGAGGGAAAAGGCAGTGTGGGCATTGAAAAGAACAGTCCAGATGAGCTCTGGAAATTTAGCTGCTCATGGAATAAATTTCAACACAAACGAGCAATGCACTCGCAGGCCCGCTGCAGATGGAAGCGACAGTCTTTTGTTTTATGTTTTGTTTTTTCTCCCCATGCCTGCTTGATGGGTGATTTGTGTCTGGTGCTCATGCTGCAAACTCTCCCCGGAGCGAGCACGAGCCGAGCCTGGAGGAGGCACTGCTGTGCTCTGTGCATGAATGAGGCATTCTCAGTGGGTATGGGTCATGCTAGTAGATGTACACAGTAAGATTATTTGACTCTTAATTCATGCCACTTGATATAATGTGATAAAACATTTGACATGAGAGATAAGTTCCATTTTAATCTGGTAAGCTATTGGTGAAACAAAGAGTGGGAATTGTAGAGGAAGAAGAGGTTTCTGAGGGATAGGTAATGCGCAGAAAGAGAGGTATCAAGTGAAGGAGGAAGCTGGTTGAGGAAAAAGCAGCTTTCCCTGCACACTGAGGAAGCAAAAGAGTGAGTAAAGAAAGCACAGAAGGCTGTTAGAGTTCCAGAGCCAGGAGACTGAGATATGGCACTGCTGAGAGATGGAAAGAAGGAAAGTAGGGAAAGAAGCTGCTTCAAACAAAAATTGAAATACGGACAAATACCCTAGAGACACTGAAACACTAATGCTGCAGGCTGGTCATCAACAGAAAACCTTTACTATAGAACAGCTACAAGGACAGAAAGCCCGTAACAAAGCAAGAGCAATGGAAACAGAGATACTTTTAACATGTATCCAAACCTAAAACACCCAGGCATCACAGGTCACTGTTCTCTCACAGTCCAATAAACTGATCTTGTCCAACCGAAAATTAGCTGTGAACCTCTGGGTCAGTTCCTACCAGCCATCTTCAACAAGGAGACCACATCTCAAATTTACCTTTGGTGTCAGACACCACAACATGGTCCTCCTTTATACCAAAGTCAATTCATAATCAGTTCTGTTTTGATTAGCTTTTAAAATTAAAGCTTAGTATGTTTAATTTGCTGTCAGATTTGCAGTGCTTGTCAATGAAACAATGCAAAATGTGCAGAAGAGATGGCCCTTAGCAAACACATCTGCCAAAAATGTGGCTCAAATTTTAACAGCAAGAACAATGACTGAGATGTTCTGATTGAGAGAAATTTACACAAGCTTGAACATATTAAAGAGCTCTCTTAGAAGATACTGTTTCTTTAAAATCCACACACAGACTAAGACACAGTGGACTAGAGCAGAGATTAAAAGCAGGCAGAGAGCAGATACAAGCCTCAGTCAGAAAGAAAGGAAAGATTTATTTTTTTAAAGGTATAACCAATAAATTTTCTCAAAATGTGACTTATCCTCCTGTCTTATTTTGTCACATTTTGGGTCTCTCCTGCTTGGTGTCCAAATAGGAGAGGGCATTTACTTACATCAAATAACCTTTCTATATACATCTCCTCATTGACCTTATCACGCAGGACATCCTGAGAGTGCCGGACAAATGTCACATAGGCATCAGCAACATCCATTCCTGGCTTCTGCACGGAGGAGAGAAGAAGAGAGAAAGAGAAAAACATGAATAGTGATGCAAGAGGCAACTTTTCTGTGCAGTCTCATCACTGCTTTTTCTTCTCTTCCATCTCTTGCTGTCCTTCTGCAATTCACCCTTTCCTTACCTGATGGACACTTACCTGATGTCACATTTCTACACCTCTCTGCAGAATTTAACTGATTTCTAAAGAGCAACCTACAAGTATGCAAGATTTTGGGCATAACAGCATTGCTTTAAAGCAAATGGGAACTGAAGCAGCTGGATGGGAAAATACTTTAAAAAAAAAATCTTGTTTGAGTTCACATTGCTTGATATATTGCATTCAAACTTACCTCAAAGGAAACCCATTAAAATATGGTAACATGAGTCATTACAAGAGCTGCCATAAAACCTTAAATTTGTGTGGCACATTGTAAGTTTGTTAATAACTAGTGTCATTAGTTTCCATTACTGTGATTTACCTCAGATCACAGAGTATCATTTCTCTGCAAGATACGATTGTCAGCCGCTGTAAATTGAAGTTAGTTAACACATCCATGTAATTTCCAGGGTGAAAATGAGGACAGTTTGGAAAGCAGTAGGAAGGGAGTTTTTTAATACAAAACAAACAATTATCAAGCAAAGGGCCAGTGCTTGGCCCTTGGAAAGGCAGTGACATTTCTTAACACCTATTGCAACAATGACAAGGTATTAATTTGAAAAACAATGAGGACAACACAAACGTGGCAGTAGTCAAGTGTTACACTTCCAAGCAATTTTCAGTCTGCTGATCATGCCCATTCCAAGGCGGGATTAGATGGATTGGTTTGTACCCAGACAATTGCAACAGAACTGCAGAATTAGATTTAACTAACATTTGCGGAATTAGATTTAAGTGGTGGGTTTCTGTTCAACACCAGGATTTCCCCTCTGTCCTCTAGTCAAACAGGTTTTTCTTTCTCCTTCCCCTGGAAAGGCAGTGGCTCACGGACCATGGGGTGGCCTCTGCACCGGTCTGGGAGCTGCCTGGGGCTGGTGGTTGAGTTCATTAAAAATGTTGAGGCTGTCAAGGAAGCCACTGTAATATGGCTTTGTTTCCAAGGGCAGGTGGGGAAACAACTGAAAACTAACCCAGGTGAATGTTTTCTGTTCTGATTTACACAAAGAACTAGAGCATCTGTCTGGCTTCAAGGATGGGAGCAGACCCTGCTGCAGACCTCCCAAGGGTGTCCCAGGTACAAAGCTTCTGGAAAAGCTTGAAAGGGTGACATAGCATTTTACTGAGACCACTTCCCTGGAGATACTTTACTTTCCAGGAACATAGAGGCCTCAGAGAAGGACATGCTTTGCCCTAGAAGTTACTTAAAATAACTGTTCTGTGCTCAAGTTTCTGATGACTAAATACTTAAGATGCACTGAAACAACTAGGAATTTCAACTGAAGGATCTCCACATTTTCAGGTCAAGAAATAAATTCTGGGTTTTTCTTTCCAATGCTCTCAAAATCTTGTTTTTATTACTCCAAAAGAACAGGATGCCAAGATCTGCATTGGGGTATTTTAAACTAAGAAACACCTCTTACTGTTAAAGAGTTTGTCTTTTCCATGCTAGGCTCAAGATACGATAATTTTGTAGGCAATGTTTAGGTTGGGCTAAAGGGATGGAAACACCAAATGCAGATGACGTGGTCCAAGATGTCTGGTAAATTTATCACATTGTCATATGAAAGCATGCAGAGCAATCCACCTGCATTAAATATACACACATTATACATGCACGTCATCAAATTCAACTGAGTTGCTCTTCATTTCCACTGCCCAGTCTAACTGGGTGCAGGAACTGGCATGGTATATTAAGATCTATTTTTTTGCATTTGCAGTTGCTCAGGATCTTTCTGTCTGTAAATGTTACAGTAACCCCTTATTCCAGCCAACATTCATATATTACGCTTCAACTTAATTTAAATGTAAATTTCTGGCAAGTTAAGTGCTCTGTCTAAGAACGTTAAGGGCTCTTTTCCTTATGAATCAAGGTCTAATTAGAGGAGACGATGTACAGTTTTCCTACACCAATTACAGAAAAATGGAAAAAAATTATTTTCATTAACAATTTCCCAAACACATGTTGCTAGCTCATCACCATTTCCCCAAAGTAATAAAAAAGTCATTTTCCAAAAAAGTAAAATAAACCAACAATTAGAAGAACAAAAATAAAATAGATTAGCTAATGTGTTAGATGTGTGTTGGCTCAGTTCTAACATGTCTGGACTTTTTGTTTGGAAATTATACTGTATTTGTACAAGTCCAAGTGAAGAATTAACAGAATGCACTGCTCCCATATTTTTTTTTTTTCAAATATGATTCAAGCCAATTGCATAAATATGGTACCTTTTTGACACCATCTGCAAATTGTTGCCTAAACAGCCTCATAGGTCTCCATAAGAGGGTAACTGCTCATTATTAACACAATGGAGATATCCTTTCCAGTTCAAATGTTAGAAGAAAGAAGGCCCATGGTTCAGTCTTGGCTGTTAATGCATAATGTGGGTTGCTACACATGCCACAAACCAAAGCACAATGCAAATTACTGTGACAGAAGTTGTTTAAATTGTGCTTACAGGTACATCCACGTATTTGGAAGCAGCCTTCACCTGTAAAAGGAACAAAAAGAGAGTTAACACCATCAGCACCTTTTCAGGTCTTTGTTTTTTTCTTTAAATTCTGTAAGACCATCTCCAGCAAAACTTGGGACAACATAATGCTGAGTAGGTTGAAAAGGGTGATGAAACTCACTTTCCTGTCTAAAAGGGTGGTAGCTTTTGTTGTTGTTTTTTTTTTTTGGAGAGGTAACTTGACTGCTGCTAAAGCTCTAATAGCAACAGATGATAGTGTGGGAGTTGTGCATCTACTTCAGCGAGCGGGGGAAGACGGGGTTCGTAAGAAGACAGTTATTTTCTTTGGAGGCCTCCCTCTCCACCTGATGCCACATGTCTCCCAAGGCACTGCATGTCTCTCCTGTTGGGACCTGTATCCCAGAAGCAATGGCAGCTCCCCTGGGAGCAGTGGCATGATGGCATGGTGAGGCTGGCAGAGGCCTGCACCAAGCTAGACACAAGAAAGCACCCAAAGGACCCTAATTTTGCTCCCTTCCCATTGTCCTCCCCATGGTGTGCTTCCCCAAGTTGTGAATGCTGCAGCCTGGGACATTATCAAGACCAGGCTGGATGGGGCTTTGAGTAACCTGGATAGTGGAAGGTGTCCTTGCCTGTGGCAGGAGGGTTGGAATGAGATGATTTTTAAGGTCCCTCCCAACCCAAACCATTCTGTGATGCTCTGTTAGGCTGAGGGTTTTTTGAGACATGAATGCCTGTGGCTAGGCTGGTTGGAAAGTTGTGTTCACACTTCACACCTTGGCCCTGTTGTCTTCATGTGCAGCCTCTCCTGCACTCACTTGTTCCTCCCTCACATCAGTCAATTCAAAACAAAACTTATTGTTTTCCCCCTTTTTGCTGGCCCTGATGCTGGCAAGAGCTTGCAGACCATGTTGGGGCAGTGTACTCATGCCATGCCATGCCATGCAGAAGTGGCCTGAAGCTTTTCTGCTTCCCAGACTTTTTTCCCTGATTTTCCTCCCTTTTTAGAAGATGCTGTTGGAGGGAGGGTATCAGCGATGGACACTGCACTCTGTGGTGTCCTCACAAGCTGGTGGGATCTGCAAGACCCCAAACTGACTTTGTCTGTGGTTTTCCATGCAGCAGGGTGCACATTGCCTGGTGTGGGAGGCAGGGTGGCCCCTGATGTCAGGGCCAACTCTTCCAACTGAGCAGTGCCCAGCTGGCCACAGAGACCTTTTTCCCACTGTAGCATAAGGCACAGTGTCTAGAAAGAGTACGGCTGGGATTTTCCACAACGCTTCTGCTTTTAATTAGGGTAAGCGTTGCCGGCCATCTTTGTTTGGGTGTAAAAGCTCACCTGCTTTTAAATATTTCTAAAGCTACCATTAAAACAGCCTAAATATAACACGAACACAGTTGCATCTTGGGATGAATAAATTATGTGTCCCGAATGAGAGAATGAATGTATGTGTGAGACAGAATGTGAGAGTGGGTGGAAGCACTCATATGGTGTGTGTGGGGGGGCGCATAATTAAGCACAATGAGGCGATACAAAAGACCAGACTGGTGGTAATTGCCGAGGTGAACACGGCAAGTATTGGTAGTGCCCGGGCCACTGAGCCGGGGGGCAAGAACAGAGGGAAGGGCAGGAGGAGGGCATCGAGCGCCTGCTGCTGCGATGTGACCCCGGGTCTGGCTGCCGGAGGGGCTGCAGGGGAACGGGGCACGTCCCAGCACATGAGTTTATGAAGGAGGCAGCAAAATCAGCACCAGGGCAAACACTTGTCTTGTCTCCAGGTATTCCTGTTTCCAGCCAGCTGTCTGGATACCTTGCCCTGTCTCTGCATTTATCCTCACAACTTTCTTGGGAGGTGGTGAAGTGTTATCCCTTGCTCCTGTGCAATGGGAGCGGAGGAGCCTCAGTCTCCGTGCGTGAAGACAGCTGGAGCCCATCCAGTGGATGCAGCTCCAGGAAAGCAGGCAGTCATGGCACACCTACGCAGGCAGGGTGCCCACGCGAGCACCAAACCATTACTTTTTCTGAGCAGCAAAGCCCAACAACCAGGAGGAAAGCCTGGAAAACGATGCAGCTTAACAGCCTGCAAAACTCAAGCTGGGGTCCTTGCTCAGGGCTAGACCAGTACCTTCAAAACACAGAGCATGATGCCAAGCAGAGGCAAACCTGCCAGCTGAGTGTGGATTTAGCACTCTTGGGTCCAACTTTAGTGCCACTTTTAAACTACCTTCTCCAAAGTCAAGAGGCAACAAGAATAACTCAGCTTCCTGTGATCTCCTCCCTCCACCCACAAAAAAACTGAGCTGCTTCTCCTGCCCACTCTCCTTTAATCAGAATAATTACTTGTTTTTCTTTAAACTCAGATTTGGCTACATTTAGTGAAATTTCCAAACTGCCGGATGTTGTGTGATTTTTGCTAGGCTGCCGTTTTTCACAAAGTATGTGACTTTGCCATGAAACGTCTCAGTTTACCATACAAATTTTGTGCAGAACAAAAATAAGACCGTTTACTTCTGTATCCCTTGGGTAACATGGAATCTTTGGTTATAATTACCACAGGTGTAATGCTCTGCCTACAGAGGCCATCCAGAATACAGGGAATTTTAGCAGCTGGCATTCCTGTGAGTCAGTGGATCTGCACATGCAGACACCCAGCCAGGGCCTGGGCTGCTGCCACCAAGATGCACTGAAATGTAGCAACAAACAGAAAAAAAAAAAGTCTGGCCAAATTTAGAAGGGTGTTTTCCTCTCAAAGTGCTCGGCAAGGAGAAGTGGCTAGTGAGAATTTATTAGGACAACAGATGCATTAATTTTATCTTGAATTTCGAGGCAAGAATTGGAAATGAGGATATCCTACTAGGTGATAAAACTGTCTGTCACAAGACCCCCGAGTACATGTCACTTGCAGAGTGCCTGGAAAACACGCGATGAAAGAAGTTGGTGGAAGGGGGTGGGAGACTAATGCTTTCTGGAGCTCAGTGGCTTGGACCATCACACTTCGTTGTATTTGTTCAGACAGGGAAAACGTGGGAGGTGGTGCAAGCATGCTGTAACAAGAGAGAGATTCTGTATTTATCACTGCAAAGACTAAACACAACGAGTCACATTACTACTGCAGGGAGAGGAGACTTGCTAAGCCCAGTGCCAAAGGGGTCAAGGCTGCTCCTCCGCCTCCTCTCCCAGTGGCTCCCAGAGGCTCCCAGCAAACATAGGGGCCAAAGCGAGAGACAGACGTCCCTTTGTCAGGAAGGAGCAATCCTGCTCCTCTGCCGTGTGCCCAGCCCACTTGCTGTGAGTGAGGGACCAACACTTTCCCGGAGACGTGCACACACCACGCACAGCAGCGATCTGGATACACATCCCTTCCTGGCTGGAAACTCAGGAAACTGAGGCTTTGTGACCATGTTTGAAGGCTGTGGGGCTGTTGGAGTGGGACAGACTGTTTTGCTTCTGCTGGGGCAGTTAACTATCAGTAAGTGTCCAAGGAGCAGCAGAGAGGATGCTTGAACCCCATGCACCCACGTGCTGGTCCAGAGCCCAGGTGCAGCCAGGGCTTTGCTCAGCAATCAAAGGGAGCAGCACTCGGCAGTGTAAATAGTAGGATGTGGTGGGAGCAGCGCAGCATCAACCGAGGAACAGCTTGGATTCACGGAGAAGGAAGGGCTGCACATTACACTGTCTACACGGGCTGATGCTGGTACTTCCGATGCCTAAAAAGCTGCCGCCTCCACATCCTCTGCTGCTGGCACACAAGCATTTCCTAACCCTCCATAGCACTGGAATGAGGGCAGGTATCCAGGTATCCAACCCAAGCCATACCCTGCATCCCCCTGAGCAGGGATGAGCACAGCCCTGGGGCTGTAACCACACGGGGTTTTTCGTGGGAGAAGAGCTGCACTGCAGGGCAGTGAATGGAATACCCTCCCTTCCTCTCTTCTCTGAAGAACAAAGTGCCTCCAGCACACCTGAAAAGGCAGAATGCTTTGTTTGAACCCCATGGTGGTTCAGATATGCTGCCAGACTGGGTGCACAAAGCTGCCAAGAGCAGTTTATTGCCTCTGCTGTTAAGCCTTCCTAAATCCATCTCCATTTCCAAATGGATCGTACAAACTACCTCAAACTCAGCAAAAGGACCCAAGAGCAGCAAACAGCAGACATTTGGAAGTAACTAAAACAACTCCAAAATGAGATTTTGGAAAGCCTTCCCAGTTTGCAGAGAAGTGCCTTCTGCCTCTTGCCCAGTCTCTGTGAACAAGTGAGTGCAGGAGAGGCTGCACATGAAGGCAACAGGGCTGGGGTATGAAACACGAACACAACTTTCCAACAAGCCCAGCCACAGGCATTCATGTGCACAGCTGTCTGTGAGCTGAAAGAAGTGAAGTCCTGCTTGCATAGAGACATTCTTTCTGGCAAATGCATTTTCAGAAGACCTTTGGAAATCAGCTGCCATGTGTTCATCCTAAGAAGCTGTCACAACACTTTTCTGGAATACAGCTCAGATTGTTAAACCATTGCTGGATATTGAGGCCAGTTTTGCACAGATATTGGTCTGGTCCTATACCTTGCTAGGAGATATGTGGTGAGCTGTGGATTGGTTCCTCAGTGTTAGGGAGAAATATGGCATTAGAGGCACCTTGTGCTTCATGACCTCATGGCATTTCCCTCACCTTGTTCTCTTTCAGAAAGAAATAGGCATGCCCTAGATCTCCCTTATTTTGCTGTTTACTATTTAAGATGGTCACTGTTATGACCAGAAGACAAAGGAACACACCTGTCATATGAAGTGACAATGAAGCAAATTGCATGTACAGTGCAATGGTTTTTTCATCTTCATATGTATCCTCTACAGAATAAACTTCACCAAGCTGAACAATGGATGGAGATGGCTTTACTCTGTGCATCTGGGGTGTTTATGTACTGTGTATCTTCATACAGGTTATCTGTCTATTCATGTGGGGGTTACTGAGATCAACCATCACAGAATGGAGTAAATATTAGGTAGTTGATCTAGTCCTGGGAGGGCAGGAGGTTACAACTCAGGAAAAAAAAAAAAGAAAAAAAGGAAACTATGTCTGTACTTACAGTAAATGACAGGAATGAAGAAAACAAAGTTCCTTCATCGTATCTAGACAGTTTGGCCAAAACTCCTTCCAAAATGGTGACAAACTACGAAGACAAAAAACACTACAATTATTTTTAATAGTTGGACAAACGTGTAAAAATCTGCATCACCCTCAAAGAAGCCAGTGAACCTCTCAGCATTGCCAAAGGAATGGACCACCTGTCCCTGAGCACAGTGGGCGGGGAGTGGGGAGAAAGTAGTGCTTCCTTTTGGGTGCTGTGGTGCACCTCTTGCTGACTGGGAATCACCCCTCAGTGTCCTGGGTGGTGCAGGGGACAGGAGGTGGGTGCAGTGTGTGGGGAATCCAGCAGAGCCTCTCTGGGTGGGGAAGGCTTTGGTTCCTGCTCCCAGTATGCAGTGGCAAGCACACAGCTCGCTGGGTATTCTTGCAGAAGAATTGAACTGGCATATGTTGGCAGATCATGTTTAAAGGTCTCCACTGTATAATAGGGATGACTTGTTCTCAGAAAGTTTGGAACTAGAGGAAAACACACCCCACCATCTTTTTCCTTACATACCAATTCCCCTCCGTGTTAGCACAGCACACCAGACCTACACAACCACCCAAGGGGAATGCTGGCAGCTGAGCTACAGGAGCTGACTCTGATGAAAAACAATTTCCAAACAATTAAACCTGACATTTTCAAATGTATTTCCCACTACTGTCACCTCTAAATTAATTTCTTGGAAGAGCATATGGTGATCTTGCACAAGATGAGCTATTTTGTCCACACAACCTCATGTGTAGGAGTGGTGACCACCTCTGCACGCCATCCCAATGGCTCTGCAGCAGCATTTAGCAGTGCCACCCCCTGACTGCAGCTACCCCCAGTGCCGTGAGGTGATGCTGACCATGGGGTGTTACCCCATTAACATAAAACCCATTCCTTAAAGCCACTTCTGGCCCAGTATGGCAATCCTGCTAGCAGAGTATTACATCTCACGCAGTTCCTAATCAACAAAGAGTCACCATGAAAGGACTGGGAGATGTATGATCTTGCCTGTGAGAAACAAGAAGCCAATTCAACATCCTAATGTGTCACATTTTAATGGAAACGCACATATTAAAGATGCAATGTTAACAGTGAATCACTTCACCTGAAGCCGAGGGTTACCTTTGCCACTAGGAGTGTTATCATTTCTTTGACGGTTTCCTCAATTAGTTCATCTATTTTTGAATGGTACTGGTGCTAAAGAAAAATAAAAGGAGAGGGGGAGGAAAATATTAGCATTGATCACAGCCAACAGCTCTACACTTGTCAGTCTCTTCCCTTGGTAAGCCACAATACATAGTATTAAACCAAAGAATTATGCAGCTTATTACCCTGGGCCCCACTGCAGTGGCCAGTGACTACTTACACTTGTAAGAGAGACCTTGAATTCAGGAGAATCCTGCATCAGTTTTGAAGCAGGGCAAACCCTGCCCTCTTCTGTGTGCCCGCAGCTCTGGAAGCCACGCGTGGATGTCGGAGAGGAGGCTCAACCATCCCTGTGAGAACCAGCACCTAGTGCTCCTATAGACTCTGGAGTCCCTTTGCTCCACTTCCATGGGCATTATCCTGCCCATCCTGCACATGGATTGCAGCAGACAATGGGATACACCTGCTGCTGGAGGGGAATAGGCAGCCCTTTCCCAGGGCACCACAAACCACCCAGCCCTCAGCATGGGAACGGGGAGGATGTGCTGTTCCAGGGGAGCTTGCAGTGGGCTCAACCACTTGGAACGGTGCTGCACCCCTCCCACCTACTGCAGCAAAGCAGCTGAACCTGTGTTACCCTAGGTTCAGCAGGCACATGGCTCAAGTTAAACACTCGTTTGAACGCTTTGCTGTTTTGTACTGTGAGGCAGATTTAAAAACCACCCAACAAACCATGATGAGCCTTTTTGTCCCATGCAAAAGCCAGCAGGCAGTGCAGCCCTGAGCCCCGGACAATGGCAGATCCTGTTGCAGTAGCTCAGCACCGGCTGACCAAGGCCTGTGCCTGCAGCACCAGTGTTTCTGAGTCTTCAACCCAATTTCTGCACATGCCAAACCTTGCTCAGCTTGGGAGCTCTGATGCAATCAGCTGCAATATGGCTAGAATAGGTACTAAAATACAGTCTTCTACTAATTTAGAAAAGACCTGTTTCCAATACAAGATTTAATTAGTGAAAACATACAGTATATTCTTATTTTCAATGGACTGAGAAAATCCTGACTATGACTGCTTTCCAACACAAAACATTTGATTTTTCAGTCAAACATTTCAAGCATTGGTGCTAGTCACTATATTCATTACCACTTGGCATTAATATTGTTTTAAAATGTTAACATCAAATCACATTGAAAGAGACAAATCTGCTTTAAATACTAATCAGACTTTGGGAAGGAAGACTGTGAGGGCTTTACAAATGCTAGCTGCTGGTCTCAGTGTCTGATCGGTACTCTGAACTGCTCTACAGTTTGGGGATTTTTTTCTATGGAAGTAACATTAACATAGGAATTTGGGAAAAAGAAAATAAAAGTAGGACACACTTACCCACTCTTTTGCAAACTTTTCAGATGATTGGGGACAGAAATAAAGAGGAAAGTGCAAAAGACAGGAAAAAGAACATATGAAGATAAACAATAAATAAACCAAAATCTTTTAAAAAAAGAGACGTATGAGAACAGCAGCATCATGCACAGAAACAATAAGCAATGGAAAATGAAATGGGGTCAAAACCTCCTTTCACTGAAATACCAGAGATCGCTACCTGTAGGATTTGCAGGCAGTAAAACAGTGGGAAGGGACCGGATTGTAGCTGACACCTGGCACTCTCTTACGGTTTTATTTGGCTCTGAAGAGGAAGGGAACCGGCTGTCAACAGGCAGGGTTCAGCCCTCACCGGGGCGGCAGGGCCAGGGCAGGGGACGTGGCACAGGGCACAGCACGTCCCAGCCCAAGGCCTGGCTGGGGGCACTCAAAGCCTCACCTGGACACAAGGACAAACTGGCACCGCCATGCCACAGGCTGCGATCTGCTGGGCCCACGCGGGGGAAAAACATACACAAATAAGCGGGTGATACTTGCACTGGCAGCTCTCATTCCCATGTCCTGCTTTGCAGGTCAAGACATACACAAGTCCCTTATGGCATCACAGTTATGATTAATCTTTAATGCAGATCGAGGCCTTATCAGCTCCCAGGACTGACCTGGCCTTTCCCAGCACAGCTGGAATGCAGCTGTGGGGTGACAGGGACCTGTAACAGCTTGGTACAGGTAGAAGCTGCTGATGTGCTTGGCAGACACAGCCAGGACTTCCTAAGGGAAATGGAGAAGGGGTTGTGCATATATTGGGGTGTCTCTCCCATGATGTTTTCCTTCTGCAACTGCATTTTCTGTGTGTGTAAAACTTTGCAAACAAGCATTCAGCTAACTGCTTTCATCAAGTAAGTCATGAGTTTGAACTCAAACATGACTAGCTGTGTGCAAAGCAATCCACTGTGAAATGCACTGACTGATGCATGTTCAATTACAAGCTTGTTTCAAAAGCAAATAAGAGCCCCAATGGAATAAAACCACAGCTCTGAGAGCAGGAGAGGAGCCTGTGCATGCACCAAGGCGGTGTAGCAGTACCCTGAGTGCTCATTCCCATTGCAGCCGCAATCCCCAGGGCAGAGTGAGCCCCGGTGCCCTGGCAGTGACCATGCAGGACAGGGCCTGCCCCAGGCAGCCACAGCCATGTGCACCCTGTGCCACCAGTGCCACAGCCCCAGCTCCACCTCAGGAAGGGGAGCCTCGGCCAGGACAGGGTCAGGGACAGCGGCGGTTTGGAAAGCGAGCGCCTGGTGCTGCTACAGATGCCTGGCTCGCAAAACCAGCAATTCCAACAGCTCCTTCTACATTCCTCACGAAAACATTCAAGGTTAAAGATCGCAGAGCTGGTTTGCTTTACTCAGCGTAGCCCCCACTCTCGATCAAGTTCATCATAGCTTTCTATTAGCTCAATTATTACAATCCATAATCAGTGCACTACAATGATTCAACTTGACTTTATGTGATGAGTATCTTGCCTTGTCATGTAACAGATTGTGTGTACGTTGTATTTCTCTAAGGACCATCTGACCTTAGATATTAAATAGAAACATACTAGACCAACTGAGAAACATTTAATACATACATTTATCCCCTTAGATGTATTAAAAATTCAGAGGAAAAATAAATATTTAAGATGGTAAAGTATGTTTACCAAATGTTTTAACAGCTGCCTTTAGAGACAAGGAAATGGAATGAAATGATGGGTGTTTGTTTCACAGGGTAATGCTCGCAAAATGCATTCAAATATCTGCTAAAGTGAGTGTGGCTGAAGGTAGTGTGAAAGGGAAGGCCTTTGGGGTGGGAGGGAATCCACAGAGCAAGGTCAAGGAAGGTGTCGAGAGAGTCTCTGCCCACATACAGATTGAACTGTCAGAAAAATCAGTGGTTTGTTTCTAACAAAAATGTCTTCTCTGGTTAGGTCTAGGCCAAAGACCCTGCCTGAACACTGGTGACCAGCGTGAGCCCTTTTTGCTGCCGTTGAACTGTCTGCACAGGGACACGGGCTGGAGGAGCCACGTGCCGGCTGCAGCGCTGACGGATGGTCCCATCAGCGAGTTTCTATCCCTCCCTGCCTGCTCATTCCTCCCCTTGCTCACCTGTGCAGCTGCTACACAACAGAGATGGGGGGACAGAGGGACTCAGCGAGGCACAGACCCAACTCCCCATACTACTGAGAAAGACACAGGCTGGAAGCCCAGGTTCCCATGCCTCTGCTGCCTACCTGACTGTCTCATCATTTCCAATGGAACTGGAAGAGGCGGGGTGGCATTTTGTCCTCCCCTCCCCAGTTGTAATGACAGATCTATATGTGAATTTTGCCCCCCTCAGCCTGACCATCTTGGCACACAGGTTCGGACAGCTTCAAGAAGAGGAGATGGAGATAGCCAAAACCACAGAGTGGCACGGGTGAATGGAGGGGGAGGTAGTAGCACTCATTAAAAGAAAGAAAAGAAAAAAGGAGGGTGTATAAATACTGCAGCCCTAAATTATGCACCAATAATTTACGTCTGCTTTACAGGTCTATTAGTTTAGCTATCTGTTAAAAACCTCACGTCCCAGCAACTGCTGCTTGCCACAGGAGTTCAGCTGTCTCTGAGCTGCTGCACCAAACACCTGCTGGAAGTGGCACAGGCAGATTTGCAGCTGATCCCGGCTGCAGCCCAGGAGCAACTGGGCGGCTGCCTGCTCCCCTGTCTCCTGCAGTCTGAGTCAGGCCGAACCTGCAGTTCTGATGTTCAGAATTTGGAGGAAACTGTGGCAAGCGGAGAGCATCACAAGTCAGCATGGAAAGATGCAGCGAGTGCCTGGTCACATGATACTTGGGCACAGCTGATGTTATTGGTCTTGTGCCATCTGAATACTTAACCTGACAGTTTAATGAATGCAATGAGCCTCCTCTGTCATGATATCAGAGTCTGCATGATCTCCAAAATCTGCCTGTCCCCAGGGACTGTGCCTGTAAAAGGGTTTGATCCTGGTTTGCAGTGGGGAGCATCGCAAACATGGACCTTCCCAGCTGACGGGGCACTGCCAGGGTAGATGCTGCAGTAGCTGCAGGCTGAGGGATTTGGGGAGACAAATGGGTATGAGTATGGAACAGAAAATGGTAGAGAAGTTCATGTCCAGGCTTGGACCACAAAAGCCCACTCAAGATCTGCTCCAGCTGAACTGGAGGACAAGGGAGGACCTGATGATGGGAAGGATGAAATCTCTTACAAGGCGAGTGTCACAAATAAAATGTCATAACTGAAATACGTAGAAGAAAAATAAAAAGAACAGCTGAATCTGATCCAAACACCACTGACATTAGGGCAGAGAGCCCTGCTGCATCCAGCGGCCTTTGGAGCAAGTTCTTTCAGAGGAACAAATTGAGGTGAACAACTGAAAAAAACACAGGAACAACTAGCAATGATTCACTGCAAAATCTGACCATGAAAAGCTGTAGCGAAAAGGCATATCTAGGAAATGCTGACAAGCAGCGGAATAGGTGAGCCAAACAGTATTTGTGAATTTATTCTAGACTGGTATATGAATATTCAATTTGACTTGAAGTCACTGAAGCAAAATGAGCATTCTGATGCATTTAATTCATTCCAATTTGCCATGTCTTTCTAATTCATAGATCAATCCACAGAAACTTCAACCTGCAACTACGGCTTCAGAAGAAAATAAAAATCAGCAATTAATTAAAACAGGTTTGTTGTTTGGAAACATGAGTCATTATGAACCTGGAAATCCAGAATGATCAAGTGTGCTGATTACAGCCAGTACTCGAGGAAGGCAAAGCAGCCGGAATTTCAATCTACTTTTGGAAGTTATTTATTTTTGTGGTTTTGTTGTTTGTTTTTTTTCCCTTACATGCATCACAGCAACAACGTGGCAGTTCTGTTTTCCTTATGTTTGTCTACAGAAAATAGCCATACACAGAAGGTGTGTTGCCGACACCTGGCTCCAAGGTGCAGTTAATGACTCAATTTATATGGTCATCATGCAACAACCAAGCTTGAGAGATACCGTATGCATACCACAGTCCTTGCAAAAAGCCACTCGTAAGTGACAGGGATTCCGAGTGTTTCTATTCATTAGATTTGAGAGCAACCCCCTGTACATTCATCTGCACACTCTCTATGGAAGGCTAAATCCACAAACAATACAACGTTTCTGAAACGAGCACAACAGGAGACAGGAAATTTCATGACATTGCCTTTGAAAGCTGTGAAAGGAAGAACCTGCATTTTACCTCTTGGCCCATTTCCATACTGCAAAGCTTTGTAGACTGAGCTTTGGCATCCACCATGACATTAAACATGGTGCATATTGATTGAGGGACTCGGAAATCTGTTGATCGGCTGGTTTTCTGCAGTTTTACTTCAAATGCAATCCTTGTTCTGTGAAGGAAAGTAGAAAAAGATGTTTCAGTTGCTTTTAAACATACTGAAGCCAATAATAATAATGTGAAACAATACTGAGAGGAGTTTGAGAAGCCAGAAAGCTGAATGCTGCTGGGAGTGCCGTAATGCAACTGTTACAAATGTGTTTTTTCTAAAAATGATTTTCCAGTTTAAAAAGAAACCCCCTTTCCAGAATAGACACTATTTATAAAGTGTTCAACAGTTTCAGGGAAACTGTGACTCTCTTATGCTTGATAAACAGTGTGATGATGTTACAAACAGCAGTGTCAATGCACATCTTTAATTTGGTTGCATTAGCTTATTGATAACCACAGCCTGGCATACTAAAGGAAGCTCCTATTGCTCCCTGATATCAACTACAAATAACAGAAACTCCTTCCTTGCCTGACTGAAAAGACACTGCCAGATCATTGCATTTATAGTGGTATGACAGTATTTGCTTGCTGGAAGTTCTTAATTGTCTTATAAGTTCACAGAGGTGGTTTCCCTGCACCACACAAATTCACCAGAATACGTCTGCAAAGCATGCACAGGCACAGTCGTGCGCATACAAACACACTTGCATCACACACCTCCCTGCTCTCCTGAGGTTTCACTGAGATTTGACATCCCTGGCAGTAACAAACCATGATACACCAAAAGTTTCGTCAGGCCAAAACCTACAAAATCTGATACTGTGTCATATTTTAAATACCAAGGCATTTGTGAGTCTAACACAGGAATGCTTTCCAGTGTGGTGGGCATTGCCTTGGCTTTCTTCAGAGTCCCTCTTCCTATTCCAGAGGTACTTCACTAATCTAACCTAACACAGAACAATTATCACATCAGACAGAATTTGCCAATAAATTAACACAGGAGCTTCAATTTAGAAATAACAAATAATATCAGCTGCAGCTCAGGAATAATTCTGTACTTGAACAATCCCCCAAGGGTTATGCAAATGAAAACTCATTTACAAACGCGAAGCTCCCATTCTTGGGATCAGATCTGAGCTGGTACATAGGTCCTTCTGCCTGGATTTATTAGTTAACAGGCCTTCCTTGCATGGGCTGCTTTCCTGACAGCCCCAAAATACAAACCAGTGCGGAAGGCGGGGTGGCTCCTCCATGGATTCAACAGTTCAGAGACAGACGCGAAGAAAAATGTTGTGTCAAACTGAAATTGCTAAAGAAACCTTAGCCAGGCCCTGTTTGCAGGTGATATAAATAGGGAAGGCAGCATATTGGTTTACATCAGCAGTGGCATTTGAACTGATTTAATTACCAGTGCCAGATTTAGCCTGGACTCGGGGACTAGAATCTTGATAATTACTGAAAGGACCCAAGGAGACTGGGATTTTCCATCTCCTCATGGAAAGGAGCATGTTCCTACTTACTTATGCTCACAACCATTATATATAGTTGTACCAATACAAGCTGGGCCAGGTTTTTACAGAGGGGCAACACATTTGTAGAAAGGTTCAGGCAAATCAGGGAAAAAAACCTGGCTTCCAGGCACACAAGCCCTTCTTTAGATGTACCTGGAAATTTGCTTATTTTTCCCAGTTATCTCAGCTGAGCTAACTTGGTCTGATTTTTACAGATCATTGCAGCTATAACTGTGCTGCAGGGACAGCAAAGGGGCCTTAGCTCCAAGTGAAAAGAAAAAGAAGAGAAAATAAGTTTTGCTGGTGGTGCTGGGGCAGAGCAGAGAGCAGCAGAGCTTCAGCACTGGGTTTTCTCCTAAAGGACAGCCTGACAACTGGAGGACAAATGAAGCTCAGTGTTTGTGCCAGACACAGGACCAAAGATGAGCTGCTGCAATAAATTGCTTGATGTCAAAGACATTAAGTGCAATGCATTTCATTGCACTTAAAATGCACTGGGGTTTATTCCACAATGGTGAGAGAATAAGCCTTGAGCTGTCTGCCTTCCTGCCTGCATCTCAGGGACTGAACGTGCCTCCCTCTGTGCTGACACTGCACATCCAGGCTGTGAGGATCGTACTGAAAATAAATGCCACACTCACACCTCCAGAGTGGCCAGAAAACTGCGGTACAGAACAGCCACATCACACGCTGCAGTTAATATTAGCATGTATCAGCTGTATTTGGCATCCATTTTTTCTTTGGTTCATCTCTTTTTTTATAAATTTTTGCACAATGAAATACAAAGTTCATGTTTTCTTCTTGCCTCATTACCCCCGATGCAAATGGACATAATTTGCTGTGGAAAAGTTGGAAATTTAACTTCAATATTTTGCTTTCGAAATGACAGCTGCCAATATGTCTACAAGTTGCTTAAAGATATCTCTGTTTTGGAAGATCTGCAGGTAGCTATCCTATAATGTGGCTGATGATACAACAGCTTTTCCCAATCAACGGCAGACGTGAAACCTGTGTGCCAAGCAACACACTCTCCCACTTTTAAAATCATTTTTTCTTGGTTTTCTTTTCATGTATCTGTGGTTTTTAGGTGGGTGCTGGGATCTTTCTTATGGCTATGCCTTCAGCATTCACCATCATCACACCAACCTGCATTTACAAAGATCTGACCTCACATGCGGCACTGAAAATAAGTAATTACCTACAAAGCCCAAAAGAATGGGTGATTTATTGCCTTATTGTGAATAAGCACTCTCCAGAGTGTCAACAGAGAAGTGCCTGCTTGGGAGAGTCCACAATTCACAGCAATGGGGTGAATTCCAGTTTTAGGGTGGAATCGGCTTTGCATCCTGTGAACTCCTGTGAGAAACATGCCTGGCCTGCTCGTGGGCACCTACCTTTTCACACAGGACTCGATCATGTCACTCGCCATAAGCTTCAAGCGCTGCTCTAAGT
This sequence comes from Dicrurus megarhynchus, assembly GCA_013399195.1. Classification (NCBI taxonomy): domain Eukaryota; kingdom Metazoa; phylum Chordata; class Aves; order Passeriformes; family Dicruridae; genus Dicrurus; species Dicrurus megarhynchus. The sequence continues at coordinate 642,760 of VXAD01000132.1, read as the reverse complement.
GTTTCCCAAACTCCTCCTCAGGCCAGTGCAAATCCCGAATGAAAGTCTGTAGGGCATCAAGTTTCCAGAACATATCTTCTGAGGTGCCTGATCCATTGCTGGCAGGGCAAAATGAGAACAAAAGTCAGAAGTGGCATCAGGGTCTTTGCAACCTGATGTGGAGACCATTCCTGCAACAAGTGTAAGGCAGACAGCAGTTTCATACACAGGACAACGCTGGCCATCTCCACCATCAGGATTTTGAGTTTTACCATACAGTTGCCTAATCTACCTTGCTGTCATCACCCACAAAACTTTCCAGACCAGATGAGTAAGACAACATCATGAGTTACACATATTAACGGGAAGAACGTGTGTATGGTAAAAATCAGCCTTAGTTAATAACCACATTAATGTACGTGATTATTAAGAATTAAGGCCAGAAACTGTGGGAGAAAATCCTTGATCAATAATAACTGCCATACTAGGCTGTATGCAGTTATTAAGATTTAGGGTTTCATGCAATTCTCCCCCCTCCAAATTACATATCTTGAGTTTGCCTTGTCCCCCCAGTACGGCCCCATTTCCAGGTAAGGGACAGTGCTAACAAGTGGTGAGCGAGGACACGCTTTATCTCTTGAACAGCTGAAAAAAAATTGGGGTAAGTCAATTGAGCTAAGGGTACATCTCATATCCAGGAGTTTCGGCAGGATTTACCACTGCACCTTTTTCTTTGCAAACGCAATTACAGGACAACAAATTTACATTCTAAAAAATTTCTTTTGCAACAACTTTGGTCTGCCACAAAATTCTCAATTTCTTTCGCAAGCATATATTCTTGTACCCACACCCCTGCCCAGATGGAAGTCTTTGGTCCTGCAGTGTGTAACTACACCAGCTCTTTTCACAGTATAATTATATCTCAAACCTCCACTTACAGAATAAAAATACAGGACTGGATTGCACTCTGTTTGTGCAGAGAAATTTATGCATCCATAACCCCTTTCTCTCCCTCTCTTCTTCTCCCTCACCTTTTTTTTATCAGAACAATTACCAAGGGAGCTTCAAGAGTTTCAACCCTCTCCTCGCATACCACTAATGCTAACACAGTAATTTATAAGATATTTAACACACCATGCATTACCACTTGTGCTGACATCATCTATAGAAACAGATGAGGGAGTGTGTTTCTATTGTGACAGATGCCAGCTGCATTGAGTTAATGCTAGAGGAGCTCGGAACTAATGCAAACAGGGCTACTCCCAGGTGAGAGCTGTAGTCCCAACATGCCAGAGGGGTCCTGTGGGATCCTGGGCTAGCAGAATCAACGAGATAAAGAATGAATCGTCTTGGTTGTAGGAGAAACATATCTGACACTAAGCAACAGGTAACATGTCCTTGATGGAGGGGAAGGGTGCATAAAAGGAAACCAGGGAGATGAAAAGATAAAGAATCAGGCATTTGCTTTAGCCAGGGGACCAGTGTGAACAACAGTCTCAAATGTTCATCTACCACCAGTTTTTAGTTCAAACCTGTGCTTGGGTGTCAGCAAGCTTTAACAGTCTAAACCCAGTTTTGGAACTGTATGAATTTACATTTTAAGTGATTAAATGTGTACAAATATAATAATTGGTATTTACTACAGCAATATTATGACATCCATTTAGTTTCAAAATTTTAAAAGGATTATTCCCAGTCTTTTTCTCACTTTTGATTAGGACTCCATTCAAGTAAACAATATAGTATATTCATTTCCAAAATGCACTGTTCGTATTTTGCTTGTGAGCACCACAATTACTCTAATCACGCAGGCAGCTTGCAATATACCATTGATGCTCAAGCATTTTCAGAGAAATTATCCAATTTTCTGTCATTACATGATTCTTATCTTTTCAAGGGCAATACCACAAAGCATGCACAGAGAAAGATTAAAACTTTCAGGTACTCTTTACAGACAACTGCCTAAGCTAGCCTTTAATATAACTATCTTAGCATGAATATGAGTTGTATGGCTTTGAAACATAAACAACCAAGCTACTATTTTAAAAGTTTTTAAAATCTATTTTAAAAGATCTCACATCAGTGTTTTCTTTACTTTCGTTCATTACCAGTGCTCTGCAATCCTGCCTGTGCCAGACTAACGGCAGAGGCGTTTTGGTGGACTCCAGGTGTAGATGTAACCGAGGGTGTTTCAGTAACAGTGAACAGGGGATTCTTGGGGGAGTTCTTCAGTTTTATCTATTAAGTGAGAGGATAGGGGAAAAGCACCATAGTGCTGACTGGGACCACCCTATGCCAAACCTAAATAACTCTCTAGGATTTTAGAAGGATAATGGACTAATAACAGTTCCCGTGATAGGACATCTTGAGAGATGAGCTACCTCAAATGATGAGATTTGGGTTGAGCCCACTGTGTACCACGCTCCACACTGCTCACTGGGAAATCTCCGATAAGAGAACTTGCCTAATCTGTGCTGGGGATTTGTGGTATGTTCCCCTGAGCTTCACACATGCACCCTGGGACACTCTGACAGGAACCTGGGAGCACTGAGCGCAAGGCTCCTACAGAGTGACTGCTTTGACACTATTTTCCAAGCCGTAATCTAAAACTCACATTGAAAATGTCTTTCTTTAATTGGTCATGGCATTATTTGGGCAGTAATGAAGGCTGTGGAGCTTTAATTGCTCTCTGGGACATCCCCGAACATGAATAAAACCTGTTACAGGGTGCTTCTCTTTCTTAGACTGCTTCATCAAAATCAAGACAAAAATTACCTGGGAAATGCAGAGCTTGTATTAAATAAAATTCATTTTTAGATCTACATCTGGTCCACAGAAATTGGTTGACTGGCATTGAAATTGGTCCATCTTCTCTTTTGAACAAAACTCTTTGCTTGAGACACATAATGTCACATTATAAGTTCTGTGGTTTGTATGTTATTCAGACCATGCCCCATTGTTGACAGCTATTTTGTAAAGCAAGATACTTGCTCAAACTCTCAGTGGGAGTTGAGACAAATTTTCAAGGTTTATACAAAAAACCCCTCAAAATACACATGCCAGAAATTCACTAGTGTCTCATTCAGAAAACATCTAATTAACTGTATCACTCTTTAAAGTTTTATGTAATGCACAGAAACAAACAATACATATCCATGCCAAGATTACTTTAAATTTAAATGAGATCTAATTTGAACTGAATACACACTCAGAATCATAAATAGCAGCCATCCATGACGGTGCAGAAAAGCTAGGCATTTGTGGGATGCCTAGTGGGATGTTAACTGGTAGATTTGGTACTTTAGGGAGATTCACATTTGGTAGATTCACATTGGGCAGATTACTTGTTAAACTCCTGTGGAAGAAACAGACAGAAAGAAAAAAATACCATAACAGTGACAATGCCGATGTAGCAGAAGCACATGACACTCAGAAACAAATCTGCAAAGTTCACGGCATGAGGACAGTTAAAAAACCAAAGCAAAACATTTCAGAAAGAAGCATGAGTATGGAAGCTTAAATGTACTGTGTTTGCAGTCTGCTATGAAATTCAGGTTGCTCAAAAAAAACCCAAAAAAGCAAACCAGAATGAAAAGAAGAATCACAAAGTAGCAAATTAACAGAGAACTCAAACACCTGTGAAAATAACTGCACCTTCAAGTCCTGATACCATTTCAAAGTGCAGAGAGCAGCTTTTCTTCTAAAAAAATCTCTCTTTTAAGGAAGAGTCTCAGTTCTTACACACACACAGAGGCTCGAATGAAAGAGCTAAACTCAGAGATCTGCTAAGGAACTGGAATTTGAAATAATAAACAGAGAGTCTGGAATTCCAGCTGTAAGAGTTTTTCTTGCCACCAAGTTCAATGGAGTTGCAATTTTGCTGCAAAACCTCTCTCTTAGTCCCTCTACAAATAAAGACGGGCTAATCTGGAGTGATGAAACAGTGAATTACAAGGTTCTTCCTCTGTGAAGACTGTGCCCTGATCCTCCCTTGCATTCCTGGGTGCAGAGAAAAGGATTGTCCAGCCCTACTATTTGTGCACTGTGAATGATCTGCACTTTGTAAATATATAAGGACTAGTATGTGACTGTTACATAGCTGGAAGTGGGCCATGAGGTGATTAAGATATTCAAAGGTTAATATGAAGCATGTGTACTTGGGCATCATGACTTCAATCAGTATTTTCAAATGTGCAACTGTTACACCACTAGAGATTTTTAAAAAGTGGGCATCTGTAATGATTTAATGCAACATTCTCTCCTGGTACAAGGTGTGTGTAACAGCACTGCACGCCCAAAGTTTGGAATCCACCCCAACATATTTCAGTGTTCTAGATCTCTAGATGCTACAACTGGTCTAATTCTGTTTTAGTGAGTATCTCATCACAATTATATTCTACATGCAAAATAAAAATATCAGGAGATCTGGGAATCAGCAAAAGATAGAAGTCAATCTCAACCCAACTCACACGTTACCTGGCCCTCAGAGGAGAGGCTAGTTTCAGAGAAATGCCTCATTTCTGCCCTCTCCCAGGAACACTGTCTGACCCACTGGTATACAACCCACAGGTGGTTTCACAGTCCCATGTGAGGAACAAAACCACCATTTTCACCAGACTGTTACTTGGACTCAGTGAAAATGAATCAGAAATTCAGGATTTCAGCTTCACTCTGCACTGCTAAAGCTACTGAGAGCTTTTCTATTGATGCACATGGGCACTGCTTCAGCATCCAAACTTGCCTGCTCTCAGTGACTGCATCAGGATATGCCACCTTTGGAGGTCTCTCCATTTCCCTGGATTAAATTAGTTACTTTATGGATATTGTTATCTGGCTTCCTGTGAAACTATCAAGTTATATACTATGTCTTTCAAGGCATATTAAAATGTTAGTAACTTCCCTGAGACATATTTTGCACTTCATTTCCTACTGCAAGTTTTATATATCAACCCCCAAATTGATGGAATTGAGCTGCCTGTACTGAATAGATGTTTCCTAACACAACAGACGATGTGAACCACATCTCTGCAACAGCTCAGCTTGTTATTGGTGGTGAATCTGAGGGAACAGACTTCATTCTTTGTGAATAAAATCCCTTGTTGGGGAGGAAAATCACAATCAAAGTTTTTTTCTAGTGAAAAAAACATAACTATGATCTTATTTCTAATTATTTCTATGATTCTTAGTAGATTTAACTTCCTGCTATCTGTGTGTTCTCTTTTTCAGGCAAACGGGAGAATTCACTACCGTCACAAAGCTGTCCATTGTTTCCATTCATACTGTATCTGCTGTTAAGATGATATGACTATTGAATGAGACACAGACTCCATAGTGATTGAGAGAGTGTTAAATCTTCAGAAATGGCAGTGCATGTGGTTAGATACTGATACGGAATAAATAAAGAAATAGCAAGAGGTGGACAACATATAAATGTATAAGGAAAAGCAACTTAAATAACTTAGCCAGATGGTAAATACATAAATCAGAGGACCTTTGGTTTTAATATTAAAATTCAAGAAGTGACAGTGTTATATTAATAAAAACACTGTATTAATAAAATATGACTTCTAGAGTAAACAGTATACTATATTCACACGGAAACATATTTCTTTTATACAACACATTATTTTGCTGATGCAAGAATATGTTGCAGGAATACGTTGGTACTCTTAAAACAAAACAAAACAGCAAAATAATGGAGTATATTATGTTAACATACAGTAACTAATGTAAAAAAATATTCTCCTGAATTGACATGCACAGTTTTTCAGGTTCAACTGATCTAATTATCTGACTAACAGTTGCAGTGAGACCTCTAAAAATTATTATTACCAACAAATGTTCCATAAAGCCTGCAATTGTTCAGACCACAAAACTACAGGTCCAAGATGAGAAACTGTTTCTAGAAGCCAGCCATGCCTATTTAATATAGACAGCTAAATATAACCTCAGCCATCAGGCAGGGAATGTGGGCATTTGCATCAACAAGAAGAGGGCTGTCTGATTTAAGACGACTCAGCTTCAGGACTGGATCCTGATACGTTTGGTAAGAGACACACGCTCTGGAGCTGCACCGCTTGTTTTCCTGGCGTCTTCTGCTTCAGCCCTGTTCGTGTGTGTGAGCTGTGGAAATGGTTTCCACCAGGACTGTCTGCTGGGAAATTCTCAGTGCAAACAGACTGGCAATGCACCCCTGCACAACCTCCCAGTGCTCACACTGTACAGCAGCACCGATCACATGGAACATGTCTAGTTGCACTGTGGCTGCTCCTGTAGAGCTGCCCTAGCAATGAAAGGAGGGCAGAAAAAATCACAGTATTTTTACTGAGCTGTCTCCTGGGTTCAGAACAGAGTTGAATGAGACCCTTGGCCACACCTAAATGCTCAGTTCCTATGGGATGCCTGAAATGATTTGGTGATGGAAGACGCAAACGCCTGTCTCTTCCATCACTATAAACACTTGCAACCTCTCTGTGGAGGCTCAGCAAATGCTCAAGAGCAAATCTTTTCACAAAAGCCTTGATGTGAAGCAAAGAGCTTGATAGTGAAGTAGGCAGTCAAATCTGTGCTCCTCCTGTGACTGACACCCAGAATAGTAACAAAAATACTCACTTTCACTACAACGGTGCTTCTTTTAAGAGGAAACATTTTTCACTATCATTTTGTAGTTGTACAACCTTATAAAATGATTAGTATAATCATATTGTTCAAGTTCTGACATTTATATTAATGATACATTTAAAAATAGTTTGCAAAGGATTAGTGAGCAATTAATAGATGCTAAAGCCAGGACTACAGAGCAGTAGAGAGAGCCCTGGGTCAATGAGTAATGTCCTAGTCAAGCCATTGAAATTGGTTGTCATTGTACCAGCTTTAGCATTTGCTCAAAAAGATTTTTCTTTCAACACAGACACACACACAGAGACACACACACATACGTGTCAGCTGGCTGCAAGATAAATCAGCGCTCTCCGAGAAGCTAGCATGAAAAAAACCCATTGCAAACCCTACTTTTCCAAGACCTCTCAAATCACCAGAGAACAGACCTACTCTGTATCCTGCATACTTGGATGACTGTGCGAAGGACAAGTGTTCCACATTTCTCTGCGTGGATTCATACGAGCGCACCAGCTGCTCTAGCTATAGGGCACGGACCCCCTGCAAATTCAGCAGCTCTGCAGAGGCAGATTACAGAGCCCTCATAAGCACATAACATCAATGCTTTTTCCCCCCATTTTTTTTCAATACTTAACAGTATCTCTCTCACTGTTTGTGATTTACGTACCTAGCTCCTCAGAGCATAAGGTGCAGAGTATTCAGCAATGAAAATAGAAGAAATACATGCTTGCAAACTGCCATCTGGTCAGGTTATGGAGGGCTACATATTTCAGCCTTGACTGCAAGCACAAGTACAGAGAAACCCTTTCGAAAGATTGTGTGTTGTGGAATAATTTCTTGGTTAACAGGAGATAATGAGATTTCCTTCTCACAAAGCACTGTAGAGATCCAGGACAACAACAAGCTTGGTGGAATGGTCAGCTATGATGATCTCTCTTTGCTGGCCAACTTGAAGGTCTTTCTCCAAAGAGGAAAGCTGTGGAAGAACATTCTGCAGTGATCCTGATTTCCAAAAAAGCTCAGCTGGAGAGGTGGCAATAGAAAGTCACCGATTTGGTTGGGAATTGGCTGGTCCAAACTATTTGAGAATCCATGGCCAAAAATTCAACTGTGCTGCAGTATGGACATGTGGGGTGAGAAGACAGTAGATAGAGGAGGGCAAATCAAACAAAGTAAATCTCTAACCTGAATTTCTCTGCAAGTTCCCTGTCGATCAGACAAAGAGGAGCAGGTGGTCTGCCCAGGAGGCAAAGATGAAGATGCCTTAACATTTAGTTCTGAACAGCACATCAAAAACGTCATAAGATCCTAGGAATGACACTCCTCTTTTCCTTTGCAATGTATGTGCCACCCTCTGGCACTCACTGGTGCCTCCCTTCACTGGGTCACACGGCGTTGAACCAGTGTTTGCAACTCACACTTTTGTGTGCGAGACACAAGAACAAAATATCAACTAGTGAAAAAAAACCCATGGTGCATCTTTTCACCAGATGGACAGAAGCTTCTTGTGGAAAGCACCCACTTTCCTGCTGGAAGAAATCTTTTAAATGCCCAAGTCTGTAAGAGCAAGAGTCCATCCTGAGCTTTTGCTTGGAGATGCAATGCTCAAAGCATGCTGTAACTGGAACTCCAGAATGGAATAACCATCACAAGAGAACTGAGAAAAGATCTTTTATAGCTATCAGAGATAACTTGGAAATGATAGATGCTGGCATACTCAGGGACAAAGCATTTTGACAGGCAAGTAGCACATCCAAGTACTTACGGACATCTATAGTTAACCCCCTAAAGTCATTAAAAAGCAAAAATCCTCTGATAAAAGAAAAAAAAAGCAGAATGATTTGTTTATTGAGTGCTTGACCCAGGTGAACAGGTACACTGAGTTAACTGCCTCTGTTTCGTAACAGACAAGGAAATACAAACATATTCTTTACTAAAGCAGAGCTCTGAAACTGAAGTTAATGCTAACTTCGAAGTGCAATTCCGCTTGAAGGAGTGGCTGTAAAAATGGCATTCTCCTACTCGAAAGATCTATTTCTTGTATGTTTTCTGGGTCACATCTGCTTATTTGAAACAAGATTTTTTAGGATTTTTAATCCTGTTAGCCTGCAGACCAAAGACAGCAAATGGAAAGTGAGAGAGGCTCCTGAATGCCAGCCACTTAACCCCACTCAAAACAGAGGGGATGATCAGGTGTCAAGAAAAAGCCTGAGATTTGGCAGGCAGAATCCTTATGGATGCTGAGGATGCACAAAAAAGAAAGGAAAAAACCTGGGTACTCAGATTCCAGGTTGCATATGGGAGGCTGGCTGCTGAACAAAATCTCTTTTCCTTGTAAACGGAACATATTTGGTGTGAAAAGCCCTGAAAGACCACACGTTCTTTTATACAGCAACCTCTGAGACTGCAGTGCCATTTCACTTTGCCTAGAGAATGATGAAAAAAGCAAGGAAAAGAGTCTCTCCAGAGGTCACCTGGTCCCACTTCCTGGTCTGAGGCACTGCCACGCTCATGTTGCTTGCAAAGGGTCCATCTTTCTCTTTTAATATCTTTATTAGAAGGAAAAGTCAGTTATTTCCCTTTGTAGGATCTGACTTGGCTTTATAGAGCAAGTATGACAGGGTTCAGCAATGCTTCAAAACCTGTGAAATAACAACAGTAATCCAAAGCACATGTCACATTTTTATCATTCACCAGCTCCTGAGTTCAACTTGGGTTTTTCTCAGACTCCCAATTTCTTGCTGGTGAACTCCTAGCTTTCTAAATGTAAGAAATTATTATGCTTGAATCATCTTGCTCATGTTTCACTTTGGTTTCTGCATGTCTAATCCTACAGGCAGGGGAGCTGGGACTGGCAGAGCTGCCCTGGACATGGGGACCTGTGCAGCCACCAGCCATGGGGCTGATGCCAGAGGCACACACTGCACTATCCCCCCACAGGGTGGGTGGAAAAAATGAGTATTGGGAAGAATAAATACAGCAATGACTCACAGGGGTTATAGGGCTGGAACTGAACACAGTGAAGCGAGATATTTTTGTTCTGAAAAGGAGCTATGTGAGTTCAAAAGCAGCATCGGAAAAGGCCTTTTAGAATGGGTTCCAAAAAGCCATGGCAGTTAAGATTTTCCCATTTTCATGCTTCCCTGTTCAAAGGCACACAGTTCAAACTGAGGCAGCAATGCATTTCAAAAAGCCAGTACCATTTCTCTCATTAACCTGAAAACCCTGAAGAGATTGGGCCTCCTATTTTTATCATTAAACTAGAAAGTTTAAAGCACTTTCTGCATGTCCAGTCTAACGTTTGCTAATTCACCTCTATATGAATCTCCATCCATTTGCACCCAAATTCCGATTGTATCAAAGGAGGTTTCCTTACTTTACTGGCTCCCATGACTCCCGCTCAAAGCCCCTGTGAATTGACTGTGCAATTGAGGACTCCATCAGATCGACATATCTAACAACAAGTGGAGCAAACAGGTCTTGGAGGTGTTTGTGGAATTTTCCATTGCACAAATTATCTAGAATAGATAAATAAAAGTATAGTAAGACACTACTGTTACTACAACCTCTGTAACAAACCACAGAGTGGCACTTCATCACACAATGAATTTGTCAGTCAACAGGAAAACTTCAAGAACATAACAGGAGCTGGCATCAGGCACCAATGTTCATGACACAGACAGCAGGAATGACTTCTTACTCCAAACAAATAAACAGACAACGAACCTTCTTTTCCATTAAAGTCAAACTTACAAATACATTATCACTTCCTGTGAATAAAAACTGGTGTAAGAAATACAGCATGACAAACATTATGGCTTTAGCAGGTGGGAGAATAATTTCTTCTTTGGTTGCTCACTACCATGATGCTGGAACTTGCTTTCTGAGGATGAGTCCCTGGCTTTTTTTCGTGTAGTCTTAGAAAGCTAACTGGGGTCCTGGTCTAGGACCTAGCTAAGGCAATGCCAATTTTGCCACCACCTCCCCAGGGAAGGGTTGGACTACCCAGAAAAGCGCCAAATCCTCACATGGGTTTTGAAAGCATGGGCCCAAGTGCTTCAGAGAATAGTCTTATTTCACAAAGCACTATTCTTCTGAACTACTCCTGCTTCCATTTACTTTACTATTTTACTCCCTTCAATAAAATCTTAAAGCAGGGACCGGTTTACTCCATGCTAAATAAATCCAGTACACACATATAAAACGATACACACATTTAAAGACAACGAGATAGAGTACCCAATTCCCTGCTTATCAGGTAGCCATTACCAAGAGACTTGAGAAGATGAAGCAAAATAAAAGTTCAACTTCCCACCTTTGACTGAGGTGATTTAAGGGATGTGCTTTTTTCTAGTGGCAATGGAATAAAATCAAGCTGATGCTAAAAGAGTGTGTAAATCTGTAAATCTCTACCCATCTCAGTTCTCTGTGCAGTACGGAGAGGCTGAAAGCATTATCAGCAACCTGAGCTGCCCACTGAAAAGGAAATGATCAAAATACAGAATACATACAGTCACTACGGAGGGAATCGTTTATGAGTTGAAAGAGCGGGAAGCTGTCCCAGGTGTCTGGGGGTTGAACCTCTAATGCTGCATCCATATCCACTGCAAACAGGGACAGGAAGGTCTCCGCATGCTCAACCATTAGGTCCGACCACCAAGCAAAGGCCTTCAGAGTTGGTAGAAAAAGATAATAAAGAAGTGTATTAGTTCTAATAAAGCACAGGGAAAGATGTTAGGCCACATATCTAAGAAAAAAAAAAAAAGGTGCATCCCATGGAAAATACCTTTATTGTAAAGAGAACAGTGCTTTGGAGCACTAGCTTGCATGGGCAGTGCTAATCACAGAATCAGGCACTGCTGCTCTAACACAAAGGTTTCTTTTAGAGGATCTCTTCAGACCTCCACTGTAAAGGCATGCAGCTGTAATGTGGCAGAGAAGGTTTCATCTGTTCAATTTACAATAAATGACTTCATTCATCATTAATGATGCTAATTATCAGGAAAAAAATAATTCTTATTTCTAAAGTACAGAAATTTGGGAGTTTCTTCACTGTGCTTGTGGGTTTTCTGACGTGTTTTTCAACAGCTTAAATTTTACTTAAATTCAGTACTTGCATTTGTCTTGAAAAACTAGAAGCCTGAGACATTAAAATCTGTCCTAAATAATTCATACTCTCTTTTAAAGATATTTCAAACATCACCAGTAAAAGTTATTACAGCACTGTTCATTTTACATGGTTAGCTAACACACTATCACCTTCATGATGCTACTGATTAGGAACCCATTATAAAGCCCTACTACCAACATGCTAAGGTAAAAAAAAAAAAAATATCTACAGCAAGCCTATATTTTCACAGAGGCAGGAAAAAAATATGTCTAAACTCGAAAACCAAAAAATTGAGGTAACTCATTCTCATGCACATGGGTCCTTAAAAATTCGCTGTGCGGGCTCTCTGAGGTAACATTCACATCATACATGGCTCAGATGTGAATGCTGCGAATGCATGCATGCGTGTTCAGTAGTCACTTCTGGCTGGGAACATGCAATATGAGAAGACCTGTCCATAGGACCATTTGCTGTCATTTTGAAGTGATAGGAAGTTAGTAATTTAAAGGAGCTAAGGAACAGCTTTGCGGCACTTTGCAAGAAAAAGAAACCTCTAGCATAGGCACAAGAGTGGAGATGAAACCGAAGAGACTGGGAATGGAGGAATCAGTTTGAAGAGGAATTGCCAGTCAGGGAGGGGCATTTTTTGCAGGTTTTAGTAGATGTGAATAAGGAGAATGGACTTTCACTCTCTCACGGTTCAGTTCTGATTCACTGATGGAGAACTGCACTGATGTGCACAGCACAACTCCAGCTACTGGGTCACTTGGTCACGGAGGGGGAACAGCACCCCTGAAATAGGTTACTGCCCTTTGATTTTTCCTGTTTTGGTTTGACTTCTCAGCTGCCAGTGATACTGGCAGGGGGTCTTTGGAACTATTTCCACTCCTTCAATCCTTCAAAATATAAAGCAGAGTGACAGTGCCCTGGTATTATTCCATGAGATGATATAAAATTGATGTGAAGGCATGGATAGATTGGGCATTGCACTTGACACTCTCTTCCTAGAGCACATCCAAGATGTAAAATAACCAAAATAACCACACGACCCCCAAACTAATCTTAGTATTGGGCCTGCCCTGTAATGGGGGTGAAGATGTGGACGAGGTGAGCTGTGCCATGAAGGCACGGCTTCAGTGTCTGCCCATGCCTGAAGTGGCAACATCAGCAGGTGAGTGTCCCAGTGGTCATGGCATGGGGACGAGGTGGCTACAGCAGAGTCCTTTGTCTGCAAACTGTTCTCAGCTCCGGGCCCATGGAGGAAGCTGCCCAGCTCTGCTGCAGCAACTCCTGCTTGGGGATGCTCAGGGTGCAGGGGTAGTGGCGACAGTGGCCCTGGGCATCTGCAGAGTTGTCACTCTGGAAAAGACAAAACCAAGGCGAGGGAACCCGTGTGGGGCTGAGATGTGGGGCAGTGCTCTTCAGCTCTTCTCCACATTTGGTGCTGGTGTCCAGCCGGGCAGAGGGCTGGATGCCTGTGAGTGCCATGTTGGGAGGCATCAAACCGCTGAGAGACCACAGAGGAACCGAGGACATCAAGATGCAGGTGTGCTCCTGATGCCTGCTCCAACCTGCGCACAAAGCACGGGTGGGAAAGGCGCTGCTGAGCAGTGGGGCTGCGCGGGGTCCTCGTAGGTCAGCAACACCCGGCTGTGGTTTTCAGGGAGGGTGCTGGGGCTCTGGTGCAGGGAGGGTCCTTGCTCTGATGTGGTTTCTCTGGCTGTGCCTCTGCCTGCCCAGAGCCTGCCATGCTGGCACCCACCGGACACTGCCCACAGGTCTGCAGGCATGGAGCAACTACTACCAAGGACCGATGGCAACCGGCATTTTGGGGGAAGGGAAAAGAGGGGAGGCCAAAGAATGTCTTCTGTAACAAAACCCAACATTAACACTTCAGAGTGCTGCAATAAGAACCTACTTCCATGAAAAGGGAAAAAAAGAGTTATTAAAAAAAAAGAAAAGCATGCGATCATTGGTGGAAAAAAACCATGCCCAAACCAGTAACCGTTTCCCTTTTGCTGGAAAAGGCAAATTTAAACTCCATAATTCTCTAATTTATGTCAAGATCCTCAACCTCCTCCCTAATTTCTGTAAGCAGGATTGGTAACACCATACTTAGAAAACCTCTTTCAAGATGGTAACATTTCATTTATTTACCATCTACTTACCTGCTTTGCTTAAATAATAATGTAAAGGGGGGAAAAAGTGTGCTTTCTAGTCAAACACACCTATTATTTTATATTTTACACATGGATACACATGTATATATGTATGACCTCCAGGAGTTAAGATACATATATACATATACACATACATATACATAGAGAGAGAAAACACAAGTTTAAAAATAGGTGAATAGGTCTCTGGCATTTATCATCAGTCATCCAGACAAAGGGAAAGAGAGCTAGGAGGCATCTGACGGGAGAGATGACACAATGACAGAGACCTCCCGCTCCCAGATTACAGATGTAGGCACACGGATTCTGCTGTTTCTGCCTGTGCTGGGTTGCTTCCTTCTTATGGGTAAGACAAACCCCACTGACTAGACACGATACTCCTCCTGTAACGATTTTTGAACATGCTCTGAATATTATTTGCTACATTCTCATTAGGGAGTCTACCTGGATGTCCACATGGGGAAAAAGGGGGCATGTGTTAATCGCAAAAACTATTGGTTTTCAGTAAAATAAGGCACTTCTTCAGTAAGCAGTGCAACTTAATTTTTTGCTGAATAACTAAAGTAAACCAAAGAGTCACACCTGGCAGGTCAAGTCTTCTCTAGGTGAGTGACAACATATAAAAAAAAGTCACCTGCAATTATATGGCAGGGAAAAAAAAGCGAAATACCTCAGCAATGCTCATTGCACTGTGACAGCATAATATGGCTACAACACATAATAAAAATCAGTGAACAAACCACCCAGGCTCTTCTCTCTCTTCCTTGGGTGCAATTCAAAGTGTGCAGAGAGCTGGCCAATTGCCTGTGCGCTGCTGAAATGCCACAGCCACCCTCAGGACAGGGATTCAATAACGCACCAACAGTGTGCTGGGCTTCTGGAGAGAGATGGATTTCATCCTTCCAGGTCACTGTTCAGAACAAGGGACTGGGATGCCTCCTATCTGTGTTGGCATTAGCCTTCTGTCTCTAATCAAAACCTTGTGACACAAAAGATGCTGGAGAACAGTTCTGAGCCTTCCTCTGCACGTGAGGATCTTGGCAGTGTGGCTGGCTGAGTGTGACCGGTCCTGCAACTGCTTCCTCTTTTCAAAATAACCTGTGTTTTAAAAAACAGCTCCTTCCCAGCTGGTTGTACATCCAGCCTGTGCTGGTGAGGAGTGGAATAAACCAGTTTGTGCACAAGCATAGTGCTCTCAAGCACCCCTTGCTTTAGTAAAAAGGAAGTTTATTTTACTCTTCACCCCGTATATTCTCTCTCTACATATAAATACTGTATATCCAGTACAAGGCACAAAGACAAAACCAAAGGAAGACCACTACCATTCTAGGCACTTGTGTAGTACTTAGTCCATCTCCACCACAGTGTACTAGAGGTCGGGTGAATGCAAACAACAGGTAACAACAGGCTGAGGAGCGAGTCCAGGCAGGTAGGGTTGTGTTGGGATGTAACTGCAGCGCTCGTAAAATATACCCATTGCTGCATGCATGGACTGGACTGCTATGCCACATTTACCCTCCTGTGTCAGGCTACCAGCTCCGCAAGCAGCCGACCCAAAGTTGCTGTTACATTCCTTGGTCAAAGTTAGGGAAGCGAGGGCAACCCGGGTAAAATCCCAGTAGGAAACATGGCACTGAGAGGGCATGCACGGAATATGACAGGAGTGACTCGCTTCATTCAGTTTAGTCACATACCTCTTTCCCCTGCCAGGATCATCCAAGATTGAATGAACAGTAGAAAAACAGGGAGGAAATTTAAATATGTAATCAGGCATTAGTTGGGTTTTGTGGATTGCTGTGTACTATCAATAAGTAAAACTATACTGCATATTTAATACACACTGGAATGATTTTTAGGTGATTGTGAAATTATTTATCAAATGCTCTTAATGAAAAATATTGTGAGTATATCTATATATATATATATATGAATGGGAAGGAAAAGAGAAAATAGTGAAAGAGTGCTACAATACCTACAGTCATAAACAATAACTGTTCACTCTGAACTTTAAAATTATTAACTTCTCAATATGCATTCAAAAGCACCAGATTTACAGAGAACTCAGGGCTCAATCCTGCAAGTACTTACATGAGTATGCCACATCACCTGCTCAGGCAGAAATGTCCTGAAGTGCTGAGAGCAGGGTTACAGACAGCCATGCCAGCTGCCTGCGGGATCAAGTGTTTCCAGGATCAAACCTCACAATTTTCCGGTGTATATTTGACTATGACATGGTTTCAGTGGTTTTAAAACACAAATCTTTCTGTCAAGGTATGTTGAAGAGTTAACAGTGGTTGTATTAGGCCTTAGATAACCCAGACAATGAGTAACCGAGCATAGTTCATCCTAACTTCTGTGACTAGTAATTGAGGTATTCCCAATAAGCCAAGGCAGAAGAGGCCAACAGAAAACCAAGTGAGTTAATCATCCACTCAAGGGGCCCAGGGAAACCCCTGGAAATAACCTGAATGCTCAGAAAGGGCAGAAAGGAGAATTGTTCTGTTTTGTTGCAGTTTTCCTTGCTCCCCTCCGGACAGCAGGAGCGGAAGCTGCGGCAGGGATCCTGCTCATGCTGGCTGGAGGAGCACACACACAGATCATGATTTGGAAATACGACCTTTCTGGAAAGTGGACAGGCTTGCTCTCGCATGTAGTTGGTGGTGAATATTTTGGCCAGATTCGGCTCCTGCTGGCACTGTCAGAAAGGCTGCAGACTGACATCGAGGAGAGCACAATTCAATTAATTCCTCCTTTAGCCCTCCTTCCCCTCTGAAAACACATTCCTCCTGAACTGTGCTTTGCCTTCATCATACTTGAGTGTCATTATTTATGAATACTTTCAGCTTTTAAAAAAGATAACCCAGCACCAGTTGGGAAGACATCACACAAATATACAAAGCTCCCACCAGATCCTGCGGAGGACCTGCAGGGCACAACCTCGCCGGGGACGCTGCTCACCTCCGCATGGTGCTCTTCGTTTTGCTGTAGGACTTCAATTACCAACTCTGCCAGACGTATTGTATCTTCTAACTTTTTAGCTGGTGTGACTAACCGGCCTACATTCTCTGTAGTACAAGAACTCGAGTTAAAAGGAAGGCAGGGTGAAAAGCTAGATGTACAGTAAGTTATTTGAGAGGTTAAAAAAAAAAAAAAATCCCATAATATTCTACAGCTTTAAAGATCTTTTCATGCATATGTTAAATGCTTATATAATTAGTACTGAGCAAACCAGAAAGCCACATTCATTATTATACTATGAAAATACAGTGCTCCAGCTCCAAATTCCACAATACTGTCAGAGTTGGTTTGCTTTATGGTGGCACTTCATTAGCTCAAATAAGAACATCGCATTCCCTAAAGACAGCATCTGGCCACTCATATATATGAATGTGTATCCTTCAACGTAGATGATGCTATTATAGGAATCATGTCTATATTATTTAAAAATTCTTTTAGGAAGATCAATTCAAACAAATCTGTCTGCACTTGTAATAAATCGTCAGATTCGAGCAATTTAAATGTCACCTGCTACTAAAAGCAAAACTCGCAGGTCTGCCTTGCTCCAGGATTTAACTCCACAAGGGTCAGGAGCTATGCATGCTGGAGGGAGTGGAAAGTGGTAAATCCCACGCTCATAGGTAAGATTTATATGGGAAAAGAGATGCAACTTTACAACAAAAACCCCACAAAACAAACCAAAGAGTTTAAATCCTGGAGCTTGGTGTTTAGCTATGTTATTTTGCAGTGTTTTCTGAAAACTCTAAAAAGTAATTAGTTATATTCTTCCAGTTAATTTGTATTATTAATAACACATTAAAAATATGAGGTGCTAACAATATGGAACATTTAGAGAATTTCACTAGAAATAATGTAGAGGTAAAGAAAATAATCACATTTTCCTTGAACGACAGCTTCTGCAGAGCTGACCACAGACATGCTCTCTGGCTCACACCCAGGTCCAGTCCCAGCTCTCCAGAGCAGCAAGGGTGAAGAGGGGCATTTCACTACACAGCCAGTTCATACCTCTGCATCCACAGGTATTTTGGCCTCTCCATGGTATCAAACGGCAGCTCCCTGCTTTAGGGTGTGCAAAATCTCCCTGGGTTGTGAAAAATCTGCCTGTGATGGTTGTTTGGAGCAGGAGTGGAGACCTGCCCCCTTGGGATCCACATGCCAACAGGGCAGGTACTGACGGCATCTCGCGCCAGCCTTCCACAAACCTGGTTTTTTCCTAGTGTTTAGGTCTTATTTACAGGTGGGACAGAAATTTGTGGTTGCACAAGGTGGCCCGTTCTGCTTGACCAGGTCACCCTGGCAGAAATTCCTGCCTTGCTGAAGACTCAGGGAGCTTCCAGGACTTCATTCTCCCCCTCAAAGTCTTGCCAGCCCCCAGTTTTCCCTGAATATCTGTTTACAGGTAACACATTTCCCATGAAAAGGAAAGCCATATGTTTCAGGACAGTCACATTTGGGCAGTCCCAAATGTGACTGGTTTTTGGAGGAGCTCGGCAAACTGAAGTCTGGCACTGTAGGGGCTCAGCTTGGCTGAGGGATGGTAAAGCACCATGCAAATTAACTCTACCATTTTACTGATTTATGGCTCAGATAAGGGCCTTGGGTGTTTCTTCTCCAGTTTTCCTGCTGTTTCTTGTATCACTGGAAACAAAAAAAAAATCAAGGTTCCCCTTAATATAATTTATTGAGCAAATACTGAAATTGGAGATCTCCTGGTTAACTCCTCAGTCTTTGTCCTATTCTATCCAGCACTTCAATGGCTACAAGAAGTAGAAACCACTTCCTTTTGCAAAAGGAGCCCAAACACAGGTCCCTTAGTAAGATCTGGTTGTTTCTGCACCTCCGAAGCCAAGGGGAAGCTTTTCCATCGATCAGAGCAGCATCAGGCCCATTCTCATTTGCAACATTGATCTGCTCTCAAATATAACTAAAAGACAAAAGTGTTAATAAGAACAACTGCTCAAAGATGCTGTCTTTAAAGAAAATATTGATGCTTATACAACTTTGGCAGCCAGCAGATGTCAATCTTAATTTTTTTCCTTCTTATTTTAAATATTTCCCTGGTTAAGTTACTATACATCAGAATATTCCGCTAAGATAGCTGGAGCACTGACAGTTACATGAAACGTATACGATATACTTATCAAACATTTCATCCAACATCATGTAAAGCTCATACATATTTATAGTTTCCATGCAAAATGTTATGCAACAACAATGTTATTTTGTGCTGACGTTGATATTTGAAAATGTTGCATATGTCAGACATTGCTAGACAAAAAAATGTGGACATTTTGAAATAAATGCTACCTCTAAATCTCTAAAACCTACCATATCACACTAGGTGTTTCGTATAAAGCTGCATATGAGGACTAGCTTTCTACTGCTACATGAGCGGCTGCTAGACTAGAAAACCACTGAATAAAAGAAAGGAAGACTATTACAGTACTTGGCGGCTGTTTGGCCATGCCTTTGAGCATATGATCTATCATGTTAGTCTGCGTTTGAGGAGATGATGGCGGCCCAGCCGGCGGCTTAGGCTTGGGCGGACGGGCTGGTTGTGCATGACGGAGAGAGACGCCAAAAGTAAAGAGACAATTGACTTAAAAACAGTGACAAAATGATGGAAACTTCGAAAGGAACATAAGCAGAAATGATCAGATACAAATGGAATAAGCTGCTGGGCTCTTGCTTATCAGTATTTGAGGTATTGCACGGTAATGACACCATTTGACAACACATATTCTAGAAGTCAGCAGATTCAAACATCCTATGGTACTGTGCAACCAGAAAGCTTAAAATTCAATGCAAGTATGCAACTGCACTTTGTGCAGTCACATGAGGAGACTGACATGGGTTAATTCAGTTAAAACTCTGGAATTCAGAAAAGGTGAACTAAAAAACACGACTTGAAGTCAGTTCCCCAATGCTTAGGTACGTTTAGCAATAGAATAATGAGCCATAGGAATTAATTGCTTTGCAAATATCAATTACACATTTTAGAATTAAACGTCACTGTTGGTTAAAGGGAGCTATAAAATATTCTTGTGCAATTTAAACATGTAAAAAAATCTGTCACTTAAAAATGTGTGGTTCCTGATCGTTTCCAGCTCATTTAATTATTTTCAACTTGGAATTCTAGTGGCTTTTATATTCTGGGTTGAATCATATATAAAAACTTGCCAGCTCTATCAAATATGTTACTTGCTATTCCAAATGTTAGAATACTGCAATCAGGACTTGACCCATCTGTCATATAGTTTACAATATCAGCATAGGAAAAATTCAAAGAAAATAGCCTTTCCTTTTACATACACCCAGAGAATAAATTTTATACTGTGAATATATTAACACAATAGTTTCTATTCCTTTTAATAACAGTTTTAGCAGCATTGTGACTATTTTTAATCATGCCATTTGCAAGGAATCTGGCATATTTATCTGGACATTCTATTGCCAAAAGTCCTTGCCATTTTGCTTGCATTTTCCAGTGGGGGAAAAAAAGTCAGTTGGCTTGTGCAAAGGAGATTTCTGATTGCTTTTATTTCTCACAGAACTATAACACTTACCAAAGCATAATAAAGAATATTCAAGGAAACCATTAAGGAGTGTGAGTTAGGTTGGTGCCCCTTTCCACACACAGATAGATATACACACATACATAAACACACACACACAATGCATACATGCACGCACACGCACACACATATTTTTAGTCTTTTAAGCTGTATAATGATTAATTCAGACTCTCAGATTCAAGCTACTGGCTTTTTTTTCTTTTCCTAGTTTTCTTACAACAGGAAAAGCAAATTTATTCATTCATCTCTGGAGTAATCCTGATCTCTGTTCGATGTTTACCAAGGGTTACTTTGTCCCAAGAAACAAACCTCAGCCTCAAGTGACAAAAATAACTGCTTTTTGGGCATTGGCCTAGTGACTTTCAGGTTACTTTAAAACATAAGCAAGAATTCAATTTGGCTACTCACTGATGGCTCCTGAGCTTGACATGTAGATGTACTAAGTATATTTTACTGCCCATCACTATGGAGGGCAGTTTGTGCCAAGGTGTCTGGATGGGAAGGGATGGTGGGGAGAGGAAATTGCACATCTCCTCCCACCCACATCTGACAACCACAGAGTGGGAACCCCTCGCCAACCCCTTGTTGGGTGGCAAAGCTGGGAGTATCAGAGAGCTCTTCCTAAGAGTGCCAAAGCCAAGGTGAAAATGCATCTGAGTTGCACCCCATTGCAGACCTCAGCACTGCAGCCCTCAAGCATCCTTAAATGGATGTGGAGTCCAGCCCCTGTATCCCTAACAGCTACCCATCCAAAAATAGCTCTAGACTTCACAGACATCCGGACTCCAGAGTGTTGAACAGGCCTGATTAGTGCAAGTGTTTTCTGTCCTAGGGAAAAGTCATTAATAGAGAAGGAGGAGGAGGAAAAGGCAAGAAATGCAGCAGCATCTTCACAAGTCACTAGGGCAGTGCATACAGAACAGCTTGGAGGAGGCTCCCGCTGTGCAGTTGTCAGCTCTCAATTCTCTGGGGGGCCTGTGAGAGACCTCTCCAGCACCTTACCCTGCTCCTGGCATCCCCCCCCACCACCCGCTCTTGGAAACAAGCTCCCACAAGGCATTAGAGCAGGCTAAGCAACAAACTCTTGATATAATTCTGATCTGGCCCAATCTGCACAAATATTCAGCTCTTTTGCACATTTCATTTGTTCAGACCCAAACGCAAGGCTCTTGCATGACGGCTGCAGAACCACCTGGAGCTGAAGGAGAGGAAGAGTTCTCTCTGTTCCTGAGGGCACTGAACACCCATGAGCCCCAACCCATGCTTTTTTTGTTGTCACTTTATTGCAAGAAAATTCAAAAAATTAAGGTCTGGCTAAGGAAAGGGATTAATCTCCTCTGTAAATTTAAATAGAAATGGGGTTGTGACAGCCATGCCCTATGAGGCACTAGGGTTTACATGCTTCTCTGGGTCCAGGTCTCAGAGACTACATGTGAGGTCCCTTTCAGGGTTGGCTCAGGTCCCACTCAGAGAGAGGAAGATGTGAGTCTGGACGGGTTTTATGGCACCTGCTAGTGATCAGCTGCAGCATGTGGCAGGTTTTGTTTCACTTTGGCTTTTCTTTTTTCCCTGTCCTTTTCCTCTCTAATCCCTCACTACAGCCGGTTTAGTATCAGAAACACTCTTGAACTTGCTGCTCATGTGTGTCAGATCGGTGAGATTTAAACATCTTCATCACTGAAATCAGAGCCAGGACCAGCTTACTGTCTGACCAAGTGCTTTCCTGGACAAACTTCTAAAGGTTTTTATGCTTCTGCATGATACTGGCACATAAAATACTTACAGAAGTTCAAATTACTTGGAAAATTCTGGGTTTGTGCTTGCAAAGAGCTTCAGCCTGCAAGAACAGGTACAATGATAAATCTGCCACTTTGTGTATAGATATTGCACACAATTCATTGTGTGTGACTCTTTATAGGCTGGAAGATTTTCAAACTACATATTTCTCCCTCAGCATCATGATTTCTGCTACATGGGTTACTAAGACATCAGCAACATTAAGAATTACACTTGCAATACTTATCTACTATACTTGCAATACACTTACAATAGGAGAAGAATATTATTGACTTTTCATATTTTTAAAAGCGTTGCCACTGATTCAATGATTTCCTTGTAATAATTAAAAATATATGACCCTTGCCAAAGGCTTTAGCATCCAAGTGTTATGTGTGCATTCATTTGTGAGCCAATCATCAAAATGATACAAAAAGCTGCTGTTCTCAAGACAACTATAAAGCATAACGGACTTAGCCCGAGGACAAGGCAGAGCAGCCTTTCATTATACTCATGAAATTAATTTGCATGTATCTGAAAGGGATTTCAGTGATGATATTTTTTCTCTCAAAATAAGATATTTTATCTTAAAGGAAAGAAAAAAAACATAGAAATGGATTTTTTCAATTCAGAAAGAGACACTATTTCACCTCAAAAACTCAACACACTGAAGAGAGAACTGCTCTCCTGATTTTCTAATGATTATTGAGCCTAGTGAAGAATTTGTGCCTGTCTGAATTGTGTCTCATGCCCCAGGCAGTGAGTTGCTCTGCAGTTGGTGAGAGACTTGTAGAAAGATAACATCAGAATGCAGATCTTCTGATTTCTGAAGCTCTTGCAATAACTTTGTACTGCTTTAGACACTGCCTTTGAAAAAGCAGGAGGAAATCTTGAAAGCTGTGTAACGATTCTTTGTTAAACACAGCCAAATGCCACTTCAAGGAATGAAACAAATAAAGCAGCACTTCAGCACACATGGATACAGGTTATAGTCATGCCTGAATGAAAGTATAGGATTTTTAAATGACTTCAGCCTCCACTCCTGCAAAGAAAGATGGATGTTTTCAAATATTTTACATTTGTATTTACTCAAAGAATGCAATTTTATTTTCTTTTTAAGTTTTGTGGTTTATCACAAATGCTGGAGTGACTGCCCAGCAGGGGTTGGGCTGACAAATCACACAGGACCTCTCCTTGCCTCGGACCTGGTTAATTGACAGGCAGCTCAGCTCCTCAGCTGAGTTACGGATATGTGCACAGAGCTTCCCAGGCTGAGATCCAGAAACAGGGAAGGCAAGTGACGTAAAGTGAGCATGGGACTGTGACAAGGGCCAGTACAAATGCCTTGGAAAATGCCACTGCTTCTTACCAACCTGCTGTATTGCTCTAGTCTAAAACCAACCTCTCCTGCACCCACTTTCTCAGTGGAAGACGCCTTCCACGCCTGCCGGGGCGAGGGTATGAGCAAGATGCTCCATGGCTGGTGCTGGCTCGGGCTGACGCAGCCCAAGTGCTCAGTCCCTCTCCTGTGGGTGCGCTTGGGTCCCCAGCCTGACACAGGCACCTGAGAGATGTTTGCCTCTCTACAGGCACTGCAGCTGCCCCTTGCTGCTCCTTGGGCAGCACTGACCGGGTTCCAGCTTCACACCCACCTGGCATTCACCACTGGGTGTGTTTTCAAGTGAGGTCAAGCTTCCCCAGCAGCCCATCCAGGGAGGACAGTGTGTGCCAGCCATGCAGCATGGCGAGATGTGGTGCCTTGGGAGCCTCCTTCCCTGCACAGGGGATGGAGCAGCTGCTGGACAAGAAGAAACCTGACATTTTTGGATAGCCCAAGAGTAGGTGATCTGCCTTGGTGACAGAGCAATAGGACTTCAGTGGGTCCCTCTGCTCTCCAGTTCCTTTCCATGAGACCTCCCACTGCTCTGCCACCCACACCCTGGCACTAAGCACTGAGGTGAGACCTGTCTCCATCCCCATGTCTCCTTCACTTCTCACCTCTGTGCACCAACTCTGCACTACCACGAGAAACCTCTCCTTGTAGAGACCACACCCAAACTCCAATATGAGAATTACTCAGTCTGAAAACTGAAAAAAACCCCCCAGTCTTACACCAAACACAATCAATTGCCAAACTGACTATCGCCTTGGCTGCCACCACCTCTGAAGCTGCCTGTACCCGACTCCAGCAGTGCAAGGTGGCACTTGTGTTCATGGGATCCCCATGCATAAGGAATGGAGAAGTTATTATTTTCTAAAATAATTATGTATTCCTGACTTACATAAATAAACAGACAAACATTTATTAAAAGGTTACAATTATTAATCTGAGTGTTAGTAGCTTTGTCTGGTTAATAATTAAAGTAAGTAATTAATTTTTAATTCTTTTAGCACAGTTTCCTGTTTAATGTTCTATTTCAATATTTTAATGCAAGGCAAGAGACTACACACCTCTCAGAAGAAAGGACAATCAAAGGGTAACATTTGTGTGTTTAAGAAGAAGTTGTTTTCAGCATCTTATTTTTATTCTTGCTTCTGGCGAAATAAAAAAGTCAGGCCAAACCCCAATCCCTTTTGACTCCACTTAAGCTGGGGTACCAGTTTCAAGTGAGTTCTGCTGACCTTGCCTGAAAGTTTTTTATTTAAAACAAAGGGAGATTTGTGGGCACAAAGCAATGGAGTCACAACTCCATTTCACTTGCTCCAGGCATTGGGAAGAGGCAGGTTATTTTTAAACAAGCTGGGCCATAGGAATGTCCTTCTGAATTTCTAAACTGCAGGCAGGTGACAGGTTGTTGCAGCAAGCATGATGCTCCATGCAGTTATTTTACTTAATGCACAACAGCCTGTGCTCACTCTAATTGTTACAGTTAATGGTAATTATTGTGACTGTTCTCTTTGCTTTTGTTTATTTCACCTTTCATAGATGTAAGGAAAAATTATTCTTCATTTTCTAAATATTGATTGTTATTTACAATTAATTTTACTACGATGCAATAGATTATGGGCCAATTTTGAGCTGAGGAGGTCTGGGGAAGCCAGAACCTGGCCCAGCACCTTGTACTGCTCCTCTAAAGCAATTTCCCTGTGCAAACAGAGCTGAAATCAACCTGATCCTTTTTTCCCCCCCCATAAAACAGAACAATCTATTCACAAAAAGAAATGAACAGTTCAGGTTTCAAGGACTTTGGAACTAGGACTCTGGGATACAACAGAAACAAGAAGAGGGGCTGCAGAGCTCCACCATCCCTTCTGCAGAGATGTGCACTTGAGCTGAGCCTTTGCCTTGTTACATGTCACCACAGGTTATAAACGAGAGACAAACACGACTTCTGTCCCACCAGATTGTTTGTTACAACATTAACAAATAAATAGAAATAAAGAAATAAAGAAAAACCCAGTCCTCCCATCAGGGCAGAAAACAGAAGGCATGAAAACCAAAAATGAACGTTAGTTTACTTATAAATGTGTTTGTTAGGTGTGGAAAATTAATGGCCAAATCACCAACATTTTTTCACCCAAAATGAGCTGCAGTTCTTTTGAAAAACAAGAAACTTTCTCTTTACAAAGACTAGATTCTTCTCTACAACTGTCTCCTAAGAAGGTAATACATCTCTACAGGGTATTTTTAATCTACGCTCTATTCTATGGAAGGAGGAAAAGGAGATTATGTAGACAGCACAAATTAACTCCTTAAGTATCAATGCATCTCCATTTTCAGCCTGAAGGAGTACATATCTTAAGGAGCTATGAAAATAGAAAACAAATATAACTCAACAGTCCTAACAATTTATAATGCATATACAATTGTTCACCTGCATCCTTTTGATTCTCTATATGAAAGAGAGAAAGCAACAAGGAGAGAAAAGAGAGAAACAAGAACAGATATGCAGGATTAATGAGCAAGTGGACTGCACAGCCCCCCAGTTATGCGTGATATATGACATTTGAAAAGAAGAAAAGTCACCCCGTCTTGCCCCCCACCCCCTGTGTGTGGGGTTACCAAAGGAAGCTCCTTTCACGGAGGTGAGAGAAAACGCTGCACAAATAGAAAACCAGAGAGGGAGAGCTCTGAGGACATAGAGGGGG
This sequence comes from Dicrurus megarhynchus, assembly GCA_013399195.1. Lineage (NCBI taxonomy): Eukaryota > Metazoa > Chordata > Aves > Passeriformes > Dicruridae > Dicrurus > Dicrurus megarhynchus. The sequence continues at coordinate 616,418 of VXAD01000132.1, read as the reverse complement.
TCTCCAAGTGACAGTGGGGTCAGGATGTCCCCTCCAGAGCTCGGTGCAAAGGAGCAAGTGAAAAAATCGAGGAGGAGAGCAAGTAAAGTGCATCCTTTCGCTGAGAGCTAACAGACAGGAGACAGTAAGATCTGATGTACAGAGACAGGACAGCCTTATACGATCTTATACACAGGATTGGGTAAAGATCTTGTACGCAGGCAAAGGGATGGCTTTTTCCAAGCGTCCTTTATCTGACCTCTAGCTCACTTCTCCACGATGTAGCTGCTACCTTTTGATTGTGTACCAGTGACAAGCACTTTACAAATTGGGGTTACACAGAAGCAAAGTAAAAATGCATTCAGGTCACGGACATAAAGAACAACTGAAAAAACTTACAGACGGTCTGAGTTTGTCACAAACAGATGGGTTAATTGTCTAACCTGGTTTAGGCTGATAGAAAGTGACTGGACTTCTCACACTGGGTTTCACAGACAAGAAGCAACAGACAAGCCAATGCTAAAAGACTTGAAGCAAGGAGAGTGAGTTGGTTTGGATCTGGACTTTCTCGAGGTAATGAGAACAGAGAGAGTGAGGACAGCATGGAGAGGAGGGTGGTAGGTACTCACGAATGGTTAAATCCATCACTTGAGAGGCCAAGCAGAAGACAGGATGCTCATACATTTCTCTCTTTTTCCCTATAAAAGAGGATTTGGGCATGCAAGAGGCTTAGGTCACAGGTAAAGAGGTTATAAGCTACAGGTCAGAGGAAAACTTCATATCAGGTTAAAAGGAAAGCCAAAGAGTATTTTGGGATACACACAGGATAAAAAAAAGGAAAGGAAAAGAAAAAAAAAAAAAAAAAGAGGGTTAAAATTTGAGATCTACTGGATTAACCATTCAGCATGCCCATGAGTCACAAGAGAGGCTGTGACCATGACTCTAGAGGTTTGCTCTAAACTGCAAGAATATAATGATCAAAACATCATGAATAGAGGGAAATAGAATTTCATTGGTTTAAGGCTCCAAGATACTAAGGATTTCAGCCTTCAGTATCTATTTCACAGGTATTTCTTCATAAGCATAGCCTCAAGCACTGCTGTCACTGATTTGGTTCTGCATTTCTGACAAAAGTGCCTTAAACACGTGGCTATTCAAATGTCATTCAAAAGCAAGATTTCAAAGCCATGTCTGGCACAGAGGAACGCATCTCACCAAGGTAAAGTTGTCATTTGCTCTTCTAAGGAAGTATTTGAATATGCAGTGGACTATGCTCATGAGAGAAAACCTGATGCATGCAGCTGGCGGATGTTGGGTTGTTCAAATTAACAATCCCAGCATGCTTGGAAATTGGTGTTACAACCACTTTTGTAGAAATAGCATCAAAAAGTGGCTGTGGCCAATCACAGATAAAGGAGGAGAAAAGCAGAAGAGAGCAGATAGTGTGGAATGAACTATTTCTCTGAAAAGGCAGCTGGAAAAAAAACAGGTTTGTTGCTTCAAAGTATTCCCAGACCTAAAAGTCACAGTGCAAAAAGAGAGGGCAGATAATTAACACAACCAAGAAGAATTGAGGCACAAAAGGAAAAGTACACACTAACTGTTCTACTTTGGAAATGAATGCATTTTTACTTACAGATCATAAAGTTTGTTTTTGCATAGATTTATCTGAAAGAAGAGAGCAAATCTTACCAACGAGTTAGTGATACTTATACAGAGAACCTAAGGGAGCCAGGGTAGAAGCATCCATCAACAGAAAAGCTGTTTTTGATTCTCAGTCCTTCTCCATCCTTGTCAAGTATATTTAAACATTGCATTTTACAGAATACACCAATTAAAATATCCTCTGAAGTTGAGTACTTCGATAAATTGTCTGATAATACAGTGCTTATGAAACCTTTGTTCCTTCTCTATTTTTGTCACTCATTACCAAGTCAAGAGTTGATAAACATCCTTTTAGTGCCCAATTCTTAAGTGTTTCTCACTGGATGCATAACAATGAATTCATTACCACTGGTACACAATTTGCATCATTAGACAGAAAAAAAATGGAAAAAGAGAGGACATGTCATGTACAGAACCTGGACAATTTGCCATATAATAACAACCCAATTTTTCATGTAAACAAGAACTAAGAACAAATCAGAGGGAGTTTCAGTTTGGTTTTTTTTTCTCCTCTCAATATTGTCCTACAGGCATACAACAAAAATCTTGGCTGTGGGAAAGCTTCACATCACACACAACAGAAACCCAGCGTCTAGAGCGGAACATACCATTCATCTGGAACACACAGGTTTAAGTAATTGGGAACTTGGAAAAAGTTGAGTGGGAGTTTCAAGTTGGGAATAGCAGCCAACAAGGTACCAACATAAACTGATAACATATAAAGAACAACTGAATCATAGAGCTTCAGTAACACATATCCTCCAGCAAACTTTAAAATGTCTTTTTGATGGCTACATGTGGCTCTGGTCACTGGTTATTATTCTGCCATAACTTAAAAGGTCAATAATATCAGCTTTGCCAGATTTAGAGTGACAAGAAAGAAATCTGATGCAAGTATGGGATCACTGATCAATGACTGCAATGCAAACTGCAAAGACAATGAAACACTTCCAGAAAAAAAGACATTTTAAATTGGCTACAAATGATTAAACATAGATTAAACAGTTTTTCAGCTTTTTATTTTTCATTTGTCTCCTGAATGTCACAAGCAATTAGCTGCAGTATACCTTCAGCTGCAAAGATGACATCCCAAGTATTTCACAATTTGTTTTTTAAAACCACGATGAGTCTGAATCCTACACCACTGGCCAAATGCACTAACGATCAAAGGAAATAAGCTACAGTTCTTTTTAACTGTTTCCTCTCTCTTTTCCAGAAAAAGAAACGTTTTGCATAGCTTCCATTCTTAATTACTTCTGAAGCCAACACCACAAAAATGATTCTGAATCACAACAGTTTTATTTACAAGAGAAAAAAATAGCAAATGAGCTTCTTTTAAAGAGCTCCCAGCCACAGTTGCCACCTAGAAACATAAGAAAAATTGTAATTTCACAAAGAAAGAGCCTTACCTTCAATTTTGGCATACTCTGATAGTCGAGTATAATTGACTAGAGCTGCTTGCTCCAAGCATTTACGGATGACTGTTTTTACCTCCTCTTGAGGGACTGGAGTAACTATGTCTTTCATCAGAACCTTGACACAAGAAAATCTGATTTGTTGTGGCATCAGGCACACAGAACTGCTTTTCTCCAAGCCCAGCACAAACATCCGTTCCTATGCTAGTGCTGTGTGGCTCTCAGGGCATGTGTACAATCCACAGGACTCACTACAAGGTCACCTTGGCCAGCCTGAGATGTGGGACTCTGCTGCATTATTCCCCTTCTGTATCAACACCCTATGGCATATCCTGAAATTTGTTATGATTTTTTAGGGTATGACATTAGGATCTATCACAACTTGCCCAGTGCCAGGCAATGTTTTGCCCTTCCCAGGCTCTACTGACTGATTTGTCTTTGGGTCTGGGCTTGGCCATACTGCAGGTTAGCAGAGGTGGGAAGGATGTTGGAGCAGCAGGAATGCTGGAATGGAGATGGGGAGGGTCATGGTGAGCAGCTTTTATACATCCAGAGGGAATAAGTCTGCCTCAAGATGGGATTTCACCAGGCAGCAGCCAGGCATTGCTGACAAGGGTCTGTGGTATGGATCTCTGCAAGGCAGATCCTTCACCCTTATCTACTAACACAGACACAGGCTGTGCTGCCTGCAGTGGTCAGGCTACACACCTGCCTCTCGGCTGAGGCAGGAGACACCAACCCCACCCAAGCCCCACGATTCAGTGTAAGCTGTAATTAATCATATGTCCTGTGCAAAGCCAACAGCTCCTCAGGCTTTTCTAGATGGAAGGATATATGAATACAGGTCATTTTAATGACTCTCTGCTATTTCTATGCTTACCCTTTCCAGCAGTGATAGAGTGGCTTTCAGTGCACCCTCTGGACGGCCAAATGGAAAGCAGTACCTAGAAAAAGCACATCATCTTAGCATTAGACCAAGTGCACATGAACAAGCCTTTCCTGAGCTATAAGGATGCTTTCCTAAATATGTCCAAGGAATTCTCTAGTCTCTCTGCCTGGAATAAGCAGTCTTTCTATAGGGTAACTTTCTAAAAGGGTTTGTTGGTGTAGGCACTAAGGCAGCAAAAGAAAATATGGGTTAGCAATAAGCTGATAGTTTTAGCAGTTTCTTAAATCTAGATGTCAGCTGGAGAGTTTTTAGGTCTCCTTGGAGAAAGATAATACCATCTTCTTCTAAAAATGGGGAAAAAAGCTCCTCTGGAAAGGACATTTACTTCCAGCTGGAGACCTGGTGATGCACGAGGGTATAGGTAACGCACATCACCCATCTGTGTGTGAATGTGCACAACCTGCCTGACCTTACCAGTGTGCTGGGGGCCATTCATCCCTTTTCAGGAGCGTATCAAACCTTTTCCATACTTTGACATCCCTGCAGAAAGCCCTGCCTGTCAATACTAGGGAGAAGATAACCGAGCAGAGAGGAACAGAGAAATAAGAGGATAAGGGATCTTTTGTTGTTATATTTTAGAAAAAATCCACAGCTTTACCGTGCCGATGGGAGCAAGATGGTTTGAAATATCCTTTAAAGGATATATATTTAAAATCACACGCCAGCTATAAACATGCTTCACTGCCCTGTGTAGGTCTGTGTCACTTATGCAAAATTCCTGTATGCATTCAAAACCTGCCTTTTGGCTTTGCTGCTTATAGGAGGGAGCTGTGAGGAAATCATTCCTCTCGCATTCACCCTGGGCTCTGTGCCTTTACCTGAAGTGTGTGATCTGATTCTCCAGCAGCACACGAAGCCGCTCCTTGATCTCTTCGAAACGCTCCTTCTCATCCACGGTCACAGTTCCTATCCCGTCAGGCCTGCAGGAGAAATGCCACAATGACTCGGACTCCACCTCAGCACGCAGCACACTGCCCTTTCCAAAAGGAACCTCACCGACTGTGACACCTGGGACAGAGGATGTGCCATGTCGAGACAGGGGTGGCTGCAGCAGCACCACTGCCAAGGTATCAAAAGTAAACAAATAAACTGGTATCCTCTCTCACAGCGGTAATCTATGTATGGACTTCCCCCCACCCCCTTATTTTCATTATTAAAGAAGTTGGGAAAAGCAGATTTCCCTCTAAATACAGGTATATATGTAGGGAGTGCAATGGCAGCTCTCACATCAGGATTGAGCCCGTTGCTGGCAAAATAGGGACTGAATTTCTCCAGAAAAATTCAGCTGCTAATTTAACACAATTCACAGTATAAAAGAATATCAACAACAGACATATATACAAACAGAATATAAAATTCTGCACTCCCTTCTAACTGCTGAATCACCCCATTATAGAGATTTCTTGAAGTGAACCCTCTTCAATATATTCTGCTGAAATGTGCCTGAAGAGTGACATGCATTTTGCATTGAAAATGCAATGCCTCTTCGGGCATTTAATTTTAATTTATAAAAATGAACACATTATGCAATTTATCACAAATTTTCTCAGACTACTTGACGCTCCTGTATTTGAGGAGTGCACAGGAGTGTGTTGTGAGACACCCAGATCCTGCTGCCTTGGGGTATTTCTCATCTTTCACAGAGCACAGTGTGCAGACAATCCCTGCCGAGGCTCTTCGTGGGGCTGGATAATGCCGTGCTCCCTGTGCTCTTCCATCCCATACCTCTGCTGATGCCAACCCACCCAAGAGCTGAGAGCAGAAATCCCCTCCTTCTCCCCCCCACCCACATGGCACAATCCACTGCACAGCAGCATCCCAGGCAAGAGGAAAAGAGCGAGTCTAATCCATCCATCCATCCATCCATCCATCCATCCACCAAAGGGATTGGCCAGGCACACAATCACTGGCACTGCTTCCATTGCTGGAGAGCAAAGTCTAAGGATTTGTGTACTCCTGGGCAACTCTGCTGGCACAGGCACTCTTTAGGTAATGTAAGACATCTTAAAATTGAACAAATGTTCTTACTTAAAGGCCTCCTCCAGTGTTCAGCTTAAGCTGCATAAATCCGCAGTACTAGACTGATTTGGTTTTACAAAAGACTTGGCAAGGGATTACAGAGCTTCTAATGAACCTCCTGTCAGGGGTTAATTGGTTGGCTTTATTTTCCTCTTAAAGAATCAAAGGCCCTAAACTTTAAAAAAAAAAGAATCTATAAAAAAATTAAAATCTATAAAATCTGTGCAATAAGTTCTCCTCAACCCTACATTTAGTAAGCTCTTAATATCATAAATATGGACTCTGATATTCCAACACAGGTGAATAAACCATTGAAACATTTGGGAAGAAGAACTTGCAAACCATACATGATATTTACTGCAACATTTTAAAGCTAAATATACATTAAATAAAACTCGAAACATGGACACAGAAAAAGACTTGAATACCAGGGCATGTATTTAAAGTTAAACAGCATTTAATCAGAATCTTTATTTGATTATTTGCCAAATTCAGTTGTGTATTAAGGAAGAAAATAGGAAAAAAAGATTTAGGCTGAAACTTGGATAAAATGTCTCAGCTGGGGAACACATTTCATAAACAATTTTGGAAGTATGGATCTGGTCTCATTAGTAACTAATTAGTACTAGTTATTTTGAAGAAATGAGCAAGCTACAAAAAACCCAAATTAGATTTTGAGCAAAAATTAATGTCTTAACATGCTTAATATAATTTATTCCAAAGTTTCATAAAATATTTAATATTCAGATAGAGATGTCCATGCCTTTTGTGATGCTGTGCACCTCACAGTGCCTGGTTTGCTCCCAGGCAGAGAGAGATAATTCAAGGCAGACCACAATAAATGCTACACATTAAGGCACAGGGTTGAAGCCCTCGTTTGACTTTTGGCATTCAGTCCTCCCCCTGTACCCACAACAGCTCAGAGTGTCACTGGGTTAATTGTATCAGCACTGACAAAACAAGGGAGGAAAAGTTGCCTGCCCTAGTAGTGATTTGCTGAGGGATTGGAAATGGTCTGAAAATTGCGTTACCCTTTTCTGGGTCAATAACCTCAACTGGTGAGATTTAATGGCAGGATCTGACAGCTTGGGCTGGGTCGCAGCCCTCTCACATAAATCTCAGCTTCTCGCTGTACTCAAAGCACTCACCATGTAACAGCTTCTGGTGGGCACCCAGCACAGGCTGACCTGACAGCATCAGTTGTGTCCTGGCAGCTCTGGAAGCATCACTAACCCACACAAAGAAAAATGGTGGGCTCTGGAGGGAAAACTTCTGGCCAGTGTGGCTTTTGCTCAAGTCACAACACCTGAAGGGATGCCAACCAAACTCCCGAGTCACACACACACACAATGAAAGCTTAATCCTTTGGTCTTTCCCTTTCTTGGGATCTGCCAGGAGGACACAAATCCAGTGGCTCCGGCCACCAGTCCCTCCACGCTGGGTGTAAGCACAAGCCGCTCTCATGTCTCATGCAAACTTGAGACAATCCACAGGTCAGCTGTAGCCATTTTTGGAGCAGTGTGGATGTCTGGAAGGGCCTGCCAAGCGAGAACCATCACCACAGCAAGGACTCCCTTTCTCACCCAGCTGTGGACTATATTGCATCTGACATGATGAGCATCTCTTGAATCCACCTTTCAAATTTTCGGCACACCATTTTCTCACTGTCCTTCGCAAAGTTGACATTTTCGGCAGCATGATAGGAAAGATGTCATGTCAGCTGCTTTTCAAGTTGTTGTCACAGTGGTTAGCACCAGTTCTGTCATCTTTGCTTTCCTCACAATCCCCCATCTTGAGCCATGTCACAAATAATAATACTTCCGATGTTTCTGTCAAATTTCAAATACTATAACCCAGTTGCACATATTTGGATTTACTAGTTATGTTAATCTTTGTTGCTCATCTTCTCAGAAGCTGAAGCATTAGAAACTCATTAATTAGTGACAAATGCAGGATATAGATAGAACTGGAAAAACACTACCCAAAGCCTTCCACTTAAATTATTAGCTCGATAATTTTGAAACCTAATTAAATATTCAAGTCAAATATACTTTGAAAATATAATCCTTCTGAGGGAACATATTTATTTTCCCTTTTGCAAGAACACAAAGGCTATATAGCTTAGCATCACTGTAATTTAAGATTAACTTCTGTGCTCTAGAAAATTTCAGTACATGGCTGGTGGGGCTGAAAAAAATCCCCAGGAGAAGCTCAAGCTGCACAGCTCATTCTGATGCTTACTGGCAATTTTGTTTTCAGCAAAGGTCTCCAGCTCAACTTTGATATTAGTTATTTGATCTCATGGACAGAAGCACCAACTCCTCCAGCAAGCAGCATCTCTTGCAGCTGCAGGAACTGATGTTCTCACACACAATCCACAACCATACCACTATTGCACTGAAGCAGTGATGAGAAGTGAGAGGAGAGCAAAAGAGTGAAAAACAAGTTTTGGATGTACCTGGTATATGCAAATGCATGAGGGACGAAATGAGTTTGGGTCTAAGAATTCAGCTGGACAAACAACATTAATGTCCCCATCTGTGTGGAGACACAATTCCATCCAGTTCTCTATAGCTCCTGCTCATGGGTACTTGAGGTGTACGGCAGAAGTTGTGGGCAGAGAGGGAAGCAGAAGGGCAAAAAAGGCAAGAAAAATAACTAACAAGATTTTTAATTATAAGTAAACAAGTTTCATATCACTCCTTCTGCTGCAGATTCACTGTGTTGGCTCTAAACTAGTAAATTCCCACTGTAAATATTTCATAGGAAAAGTTTTAAATGCCACTTTCCTAATCCCCCCATGTTTTTAAGTTTTAAGCCACAAAAACAACAACATCAACAAAGCAGGTGGTGAAAGTAAAAAAAAAAAAGGGTTGCAATTTAAACAGCAAAAATTATATTCCTTGTTTAGCTTAGATGGTTTGTGCAAATCCCGGGGTTAATTATAAATTATAATTAGGACCTGTGATCCTAAGGCCACTGCTTTATTCTACAAGTCCCACCCCCCCCCATGCCCTTCTCTAATTATACCCGGTGCCCCAGGGCTAGTTATGCTGCTAAAACAAATATATCAAAATGATTTTTTAACAAAGATTAATATACGAAGCAATAGCATGCATTTGTATGCAATTATAAATATACAGTAAAGCTCCAGCGCGTTAATCTCTTTGACATAAGCCTCCATGAAATACCACGTCGGCTTCTAAATGAAAAGACATATCATCTTTTACACCTTTTATGTTTAACTCATCTACACTTTTCTTTTTTTTACTGGGGAAAATATTGCTTACACGTAGCAAGCAGATCTTTGCACGCACTGTGAGCCCTGGCATGCAGAGCCAAGGGAAAAAAACAATGTCAAAAACTGATGCAAATAATTTGATTTTTAAAGTAACAACTCAAATATAAAACACGTGCTGCCTTCAGCTCCCTTGCTGGTTGCCAGGTGCAGCACATATGAGCTATACAGTAAACATCGATGATTAGTGCCTTGGACGGCATGTGTCAGGAGAGGCTTTTGCGGGATCCCTCGCAGGAAGAGTTGCCGGCGTGCAGTCCCACCGGTTGCACGGGGACAGGCTCTGGGGATGTGGGCAGGGTCACAGCTGCCTCTCACATCTCCCCCAGCAGACCAGACCTGAAAGAGTCCACCCGCCTAGAACCCTAGGAAAAAAGTGTATTCAGCAAACACCAATTTTCCCCAACTCCCCTTTCTTCTGCGGACTCGCACTGTGTGGGAAACGTCAGTGAGAAGCCCTTTGTTCACCCCAGTGCTCCTGGGCACTGCCCCAGCCACCCATGAGGTACTGCCAAGCATGGGTACCACTTAATCTCCCAACTCCTGCCTTCCTTTCACTTGGGCTCTCCTCCACACCGCAGCACTAAGCCAAGTCACGGCTCATTGATTCTCATGTGCGATCCGCACCCCTGATGCACTGCGCCGGCACCGGATGGTTTCTGAGCCCTGCCATCCTACTCCCATTGTGATGAATCACGTCAGCCTCTCACGCTGAGCTGGTGACCTGCTGGTGGCTGGCAACCCGGCCCTTCAGCACAGGCAGCGCATCCCATCCGACAGAGAGTGGGAGCACCTGCTGTGTCACCACCGGCTGATCGTGGGGCTGGATGGGACACGAAGCCGGCACCCCACGACAGGGTTACACCCTGCCAGATTGAACCTGCCTTCCTGCAGCCAGGGCAGGGTGTCTGAATGAGATGTGGAAACTCAACACAAAGCTCTAAGGAAGCACATGAAGATACCATGATAAAGTATTCATGTATTTACTACTTAAGAGACCAAAATAATCCCGTATTTCTTTTGTTTCAACCAGCTGTGTGGAAATCTTTATGTGAAACAGACCAGATATGTAATGACAATATAATGGAAAAAATTGCAGGTATGTCATGTAGAGTTTTCAATTCCTGAAGGTTTATGACAATAGCATTATTTCTGCTGGGTTACAGTTGTAAAAATAGTAATGAAAGCTAATGGTAACATTAGCTAAGGAAACAGCTTCTTCTTGAAAACAAGTCTGAGGCCATAAACTACAGTTTACAGAAGAAAGGGAAGTCACTAATATACCCAATTAATTAACAGAGAGACTTGTAGCTGCTTGGACCCTAGGTAAATAGTCATCGAACAACTTGCATAACATTACGGTGTTCGGTTGTTGTTAGACTGGAGGGAATTCAGTTCAGCATCCTGATTTTGATAAGCTCGGTCTGCTAATATTTAGCATGCAAACGATCAATATTTAAGTCTGATTTTTAAAAGTTTGGGATTAACAAGCACAAAAAGAGTTTTTCATGGTGCTAACTTTAAATTTTAAAAATAATGCTATTCTATGCCTAAATCAAAAAAATGCACAAGTAAAACCAAGGCCATTCCTGAAAGCCACTTTTTTGCATGGGGCAGGAACCACTGCTCAAGATTTAGGCACTAACTTTGGACCTAGAAAAGCTGAGCTCAACTTTCTGTTCCACAATGCCTCTTCCATGTGCAGACAGGGAAGCAGTGAGGCTCCTCTAACACATCACTTCTCTGTGTGTCAAACAACACTGGCAGTACTGTCACAGCCCTCCAACATGACAACAGCGAAAACACGGAGAGAGAAGGCAGGGAAAGACCTTGGTAGCCATGTAAATCCTTTCAGAATTTTATCCCAAATCACAATGTCTTTTCAAAACCATTCCTGCTCTTGCCTTTTCTAGTTGTCTGAAGGACTATTGACAAAGAAAAGCAACACAGTGGTGGTACCAAAAGCAAAGAGACATCAATAAACATACAACGTGTGTTGTCGGATGTCTGGATAATTCTGTGCCTATATTACCTCACCCATGTAAATATATCAAAAGTCACATTTTTTCATAATGATAGGTCTTTACAAAAGGCATCCTGTGATACCAAGTGAACCAAACTCCATTACCAACTAATGAGTGACCACAACAAGTAAAAAGCATCAAGTTCCTCAGTCTCAGTGAAAAGCAAGTACCTGAGGACAGTAAGCCATGTGGATATTGCTCTTGCTGGTCCCTGTTTTCCTCACACCCTGAATTTGCATAGTCAGGTGTCTCAGGAGGTGAAACTTAGGGCAAGTAATTTACATTTAACTCCATTTCTACTTGTCAAAAAGATGAAATTAAAGAAAAATTATGTGGACTGCCATGCAAATAGCAGTGATTTACAGCCGTGGTATGGAGAGATCATGCCAGGGGTCTGAATAAGATACATGAGCCCAAAGGAGGCAAAGACCAAACTCTGACACGTAAGGCAACAGGGCTCCAAACTGTCCACAAAATCCCATTTTGACCATTTCACCTGCTGCGGCCGCAGGGTCAGCTCCGAGCCAGAGGTGCATTTCCACCAGCAGCCTTCCTGCTCCCATCCTGGCTGCGGTGTGGCCGCGCTGCTGAGGCAGGAGCTGGACAGGCGAGGAGGCATCATCCCCACGCTGACGCCTGTCATCCTGTCAGCCTTGACCTTCAGGCTGTCCTCAGCATCCGCACTGCAGCCTGCCTGCACTTCCCGCTGACTGCAAGCGACTGTTGTCTCAGTGCCTGACCTTATGCAAACACGATACAAACAGACAGCCCACCTCAGCTCCATCACTGTCTGCTGCTAATACAGGAGATTGATAGCCACATGAAATTACCTCACTGCTCGACCTTCATTACTGGGTGGCATATTCTGTCTGACAGCCAAACTCATCCTGGGGAAAGCTAAACCATCCATTCAGGGATTTTTACTGTCTAAAAGTGAAGGAACTCTTTTTTGTGAAGAAAATCAACACTTTTTCAGATTTGATGGAAAAAGAAGCCTTTGTTAAAAATAAAATCGTCTTGTAACACAGTCTTTCCCAGACCAATGTGCATCCCAACAACAATGCAATGCATGGCTGCCCCACAGATGTTCTGTTGGATACTGTGGTGGGTCCTGGGGCAGGTGTGCCACCATGACAAATTTTACATGGAAAGTTTCAGCTTACCCATGAGCTGTAAGTTTCCTGGGAAGAGCAGGGCAAGTCATAAGGCAACGAGCAATGTATGGACACAGCAGGTGGGAGGGAGGGACAGAGCTAAAGCGAGTGCAGCTTTACACACGTCGCAACTGCCAGTAAGGACTGCATGGGTAAATACTGGCTTTCCATCAGTCTCTGCCAGCCAGCTCGCAAATGCACGATGCATGTGGCCTCAACAGCTTTCTGAAAAGAGATCCTGACTCTTCCACTCAGATATTCATATTGCTTAGAGTAGACATGAAAGATACAGAGTCACATTTTTCTTTGAGACCCCCCGTGGTCCCTTCTTGTGACCTTCTGGTAGCAAGAGGCAGATGCTGCACCCCTCAGACTCCATAGCAAACTGTTGGGTGTTAACCAGAGCCTGCCCTCGGTGGGAGCACGCAATGCTGCAGCCTTGCAGCTCCCACACAGAGCCTCCTGCAATCCCCAGGCAACAGAGAGACGGCACAGACCAAGAAGGAACATGAACCTTCAGCGTTTGGATGTGAAGTCAACTGTCAGCTAAAGACAGCTAAGTCATAGCAAGACACCTCATTCCTTTCTTGGAATATTTTAAACGAGTGACTGAAATAGCCCATCTGTGGCCAAACTGCCCCTCTGGCAGTGCCCAGCAGCTCCCGGCACAGCGCAGCAGCCACACGCAGCCCTGGACAGCTGTACAGCATGGGACTGGTTTGAAAGCATGACATATTTCTGAGCCCACAATCTCCAGCCCCATGGAGAGGGAATGGGAGGTTGTCACCTTGGACCATACCATCAGATACCTCCTGCCACCAACCCTGATGAAGAGGAGGCTTCAGCCCTGGCTGTGCTGGACCATGTACAGAGGTACATGGGGTAGCTGTGATGAGCATCCCACCTCCTCTCTCTTATGGGCCAGATGGGCTTTGAGCCAGGTCCTGGTCCCACACCAGCTGTCTGCTGAGATGAGTCCTCCCTAGGACAAAGGGCAATGGAGCAGCCACTTTCACTGCCTGGTCCCATCCCCTAAACACCATGTGAGCCATCTTCTAAACACACACCTAAAAACCTAAGTCTCTGATCCCCTACGGGACTTGGGTGCCCAAACGCTATCCAGCTCCCAGGAGAGCATATGACTCGAATGCCAGAGTCAGGTCTCCCTGAGCCGTGGGGATGCAACTGCCCAGTGTGCTCAGTGACTGAGGTGCCCTCTGTAACACACTCCTGTGCACTGCACACTTTCGCTTACCTTTTCGGCTCTGGATTCGGCTGCGTTTTGGGCTCTTTCTTTTTTTTGGACTCCTTTTTGGAGTCCTTTTTTGTCTCCGTTTCAGTGGCAGAGGCTTTTCCCCCCTCGCTGTCTGCACTTGGCTGTGACCCACCAAGTAATTCTGCCATGAGTTGGCTTGGGGGAGTGATTGAAATGCGGGGGGCAAGGCCGGCAGCAAAAGTGAAAGAAACAAGAAGAAAGCATGAAAAACCTCAAAATAAAACAAAAGGAAATTAAGCTGAAAGGAAACAACCGAAATCATGTAACAATTGGCAAAGAAAGAACGAATGAACAACGGAAAGTCAGAACCAAAAAAGAAACTAAGGAAACAAAACTTGGATTCCACGACAAGATGTATGATAGTAACTGCAAAATCAAGCGGCAGCCTTGCAATGTGAAACCTGGGCAATGCGTGTCATAATTCAGGGTGGTATTTACCAGAGAGTATATGAAAACACCTAATTATTTTACAACATTCCTTTCTTCAGCAGCATATGTAGGATACAAAGCGATATCTCAAAGTATACAATATAAATTAACAAAACAAGCAGAAAAAGAAGCTGCAATAGATGCTACAGCTTTCAACAAAATAAACAGAGAGGGGGGAAAAGCACAGCTCCAGTTCCTACCATCAAAGGTTTGTCACATTTGAGAGAAATGAACTGTCTTCTTCTGAAACTGAAATTGCTTTGTAACAGAGCAAGATAAAATTTTTAGTTATGTCTAAGCAATTTCTGAACTGATGTCACGTGGACTTTAAATGAGATATGGGTGCCCAAGGGCTTAAAGCCCTTCTGAGCACTAAAGTTTGATACTGCTGAAAATTTCACTGCTACAACTTGTCAGATCCTCTTGCACAGCAATTAAATCAGCACAGTGTATAATTTACTTCTATTTATTCAACCCGTGACAGTCACAGGGACTGCAACCTTATCTTGTTCAGAACTGCATCTTAGCAGGTGCCTGGGCAAGTAAGTTAAAAGCCTTCATTTCTGGATCCTCTATGTGCATTTTTACTGCTTACATTAAACAAGCAATGAAACAAACAAACAAACCGACTATGCCACTAGAAGTGCTGCTGCCAAACATCCACTGTGAAAGCAAATTGGGGACTGTTGTGCATTATCCAAGGAAACCTGTATTTGACAAAGTCATCCCTTGTTGGCAGGGTGCTGCTAGCCAAGAAGAATTCCTTACCTGTTGCCATGAACATGTGATGCACAAAAGGCAAAGCTGTAGTGAAGTAAGGTGGGGTCAATCATAGCTCCGTTTTCTGCGCGCTCTAGCAAATCTCTGAGGTAGCAGAGATGTCTGTGACAGCCTCTCACTCCATTACGTGCACAATACTCATCTAGCACAAAGACCTGGCCAGGACTAAACCAGCCCTGTTTAGAAATAAAGAGACTTGATTTTAAATATAAGTTATTAAATACAAAGGCTATCAGATTTGGAGGTGCAGTGGTCAACTGTTCTAATAAAAGAAATACAAACCTAAGGCTACATTAAGGAAAAAGGAGAGAGGTCACTCAAACAATACAGTCTGTACATCATCACTCAAACACAGCATATACTCAGTGCAACCGTTAACAAAAACGCATTATGCTACGATTAAAGGGAAATGTCATTTAAAATGCTGAAAAGTTAAGCCAGTTCATGTCAGTGCCTAGCAAAAAAAAAACCAAAGAAAAAAAAAGACACCTTTAAGAGATGACAAAGGTTTGGTTCTTTCAACAGTGTGAAACAGTAGTCTCATTCTGGGGATGGGATTGTATATTTGGCCAGAAGCAGGAAGATTGATCTGGGGGAAAGAGGACAAATGATTACACTGAAAAATGACTTCTCTTGCATCTGGCAGGTAGGAATGCCCTGCAGATGGAGAAATGCAATTCTGCAGTATGAGAAAGGGACATTTCCCATTGTCCTTATTGCGTGCCCCTGGCGACACACTCTGACATGGCCCAGCTCCTTGGCACCGAAACAAGGGGAGGTCTGCTCAAGAGCAGGGTTCCTTTACACATCCAGGAACCTCAGACCATTTCTTTGTATCAGTCCTGAGGGACTGGTGACACAAGGCTTGTGGTGCAACGTCCAGACTCCCAAGGAGGACGCCCTTCCCTGCAAGGGGATAGCTCCAGTGAAGGTCCTGGTACAGCCAAAGTGGAGCGTGCCTCTGCCTTTGGGAAAGGCGCTAACGAGAACAAGAATAATCTTGTAGATTGCTTTTCAAAACGCTGCAAAATTGTCAATATTTACATGGAAATTTGGGTGCTAAACAATTGCTAAGACGCAGCTCTGGAATGCATCAAGCTGCAAAATCTTTCATCATTTAATTGAAAAGTTCCTGCAGCGGGCGGGAGAGTAGTTGAGGCAGAGCACTGCCCCTATAGGCAACTTCTTTGCCACCCCATCTGTTACCCCAAATGCTACATCTTAGAAACAACACTGCTGTGAAAGATTAAAATATATTTTCTACCACTCAGATGACACCAAATCTTTTCTAGATGCCAAAATAGCTGCTTTGAAAAGAGTTGAAGAAATATCAATTAAGAGCTCAAAGACATAGAGAAGGATTTGCTCATCCTTATTGGGCCAACTCCAAAACAGATTGAGAAAAGAATTAAAATAATGAGGGGAAAATGATAGATATAGGGAGTAGCTACAGTGCCGGGATCACTAGAAGTGCACATTTCAAAATGAAGACACAGAACAATGCAGATGGGACGGCCCTCTGGAAGGCTATTTTTTGGGAGGAGTATATTCGCCTTCACCACTTTTAATGGCATTTTTGTCTGCTTTTTGGTTGGTGGTATTATGCTTGATTCTGGAGTTCTTTATGTTGCCTGTTTGTTACATCCTTGGACCATCCCTTGTCTCTCTTCGCATAAGTCTTTCGTGATCAGGCACAGTAAAAATACGGAAATGCTGTGATTGCTCTGCTTTTAGATACAGAGGTAGAAGTGCAGCTCAAATAGTTATATTCACCTAGTACAAACAAAGAACTCATTTCTCCCTATGGGGTGAAATCTTGGCTCTACCGACAGTGATGGGAAGGCTGGCACTGATTTCACCGGAGTCAAGTATCAGTGTCTGAGGCAAAGGAAGCAGAGGCCGAACCCAGTAATCTGGAACATCCCACACTGCTCCCCTGAATCAGGGTCTGGGATGTGCTGGTTCTCAGGAGAGCAGAAGGGATGGGGATAAACACCCAAAATCACTGCCATGGTGCAATGAGGGGAAGTGTGAGCAGAGCTCAGAGGTTCAGTGATGAGCCCCAGACCTCATGAGAGCACAGGCAGCAGATCCAGAGCCCAGGAGGACCAGGAGGTCTTCCTTGGCATGGCAGAGGTAGGAAATGAAACACTTGCTGCTGAACGGGGATCCAATGGAGCAGTAAATGCTGCTCCCCACAGCCCCAGAAAAACCCCAAGATTTGATGAAAGGCAGTATTTAGACAGATGCCCAACATCTTCAGGCAGATCCTGGCTCTTGATGAAGATTTGCCTGGCCCAACCAGCTGACACCCAGCCAGCCTGGCAAATGCAGCTGACAGTGATGACACGAGGGGTGTCTGTCCCCAGCGCAGATAGGTGCAGCTCAGCGTGGCCTCACAGATTGTCTCCGATGACATGAGGAAACCTGGAGGGGATAATGGAGGAAGGACACAGAGCACAAGGAGGTCCACTGACTGTGTTCAACAAGCTGAACTGCTCTGATAAAAAGACACATCCCAGGCACCAGCAGGGAATGCCAGGGGAGCTTTGGAGCTGGGAAAAGCAAGGCTTGGTCAGGGCTGGTGACACACAGGCCAGTTTTCTAAAGGCAAATGCAACTTTTGAGAAAACCAGAGTTTTTGAGGGAAACTTCACATTTCAGTAGCTGAATTTTCCCATTTATCATAGGAAATCCAAGAGAATTTAATCTTGGTGGCCTGCTTCATGGACATCTTAACGTTCCTTCACATCATCTCGGTTAGGCTGGGTACTCTGAAGACCTCTCCCCGGTACATGCTGTGCTGTATAATGCAAATTCCATGAATCCTGACACATCATGGGCAATACAGCTCCAGCAGAGAGGTGGCTGTGTGAACTGGATGCCGGCAGTGGGTGGGGAAGCCTTGGGAAGAGTTGGAGGGCAGTTTCAGAAACAACACACACGTCCAAGTGAAAAGAATGGAGACCAATGCATGTGTGCGGTCCATACTAAGCTGGAACAGCTGAAAACTCTTCTCAAAAGTCCAGGAAATATTATCAATTTGTGGATGATGGGCAAGACCCCTCTGTAAACGCTGCAGAAACTGTTCTTCCCCCTCCCCAGCACAGAGCTCTCTGCCAGTAAACATCACTTCTGCCGTGGCTGGGATGAGTCAGCCAGGCTGTTTGTTTTCCTACGGATGCCTGGCTCGGCCCGCGACTGGGCTCACAATAGTGCTGTTTAACCTGGTTCCACAGAAAGGAGGCAATGCTGAGTTATCCTCTGTGCCAGGGTAAGTCTTCTTTGGCACCTCCATGTCCACGTTTGAAAACAACAAGAGGTGTGACGAGGCAAAACTCTGTGGGACCTTGCATGGAATGTCCTGTAGGGAATAAGAATTGCCCAGGGACACACAGTGGACAGAGCAGGCTTACCATGGGCTCACAGCTCCTCCAGCCAACTCAGCACAGTGCTATAACCAACATCCCAAAGACATAGCAAGAATAGCGGGAGCTCTTTGCAGTTTTTGAGGGCACACCATAATCAGGACAAAACCATGGTAAAGTAAATAAAGAAGCACATGAAACCAAGCGTAGGTGAACACAGGGCATTATTCTGTTCCTTACAACACTGCAATGGGTGATTTGAAAGAAGATGGTTAATTGGTGATGCTCCACTCCGAAGAGGATGAGTCTTGGTGCTGAGGGGAGCTCCACTGCTCTGGTAGCTTCTAGCAAGGGCCTAAACATCTCCATAACAAGCAGAAGTGCGGCTGGTGGGTTTCTTGAAGAAAAACATTGTTAATCATTTCCAGTGATGACCTCGCACCTCTCCATGAGTTTAATTCAATGGCCACATCTCTCTCACCAGGCCCAAGACCGCACAGAGACAAACCAGCAGCAAGCCAACCTCTCAGACATGCATGGATGGGGATGGTCTTCCTAGGGTCAGCCATGCGTGGGGAGCAGAAGCTGCATGCCAAAGTCACTGCCTGCCGGAGCAAGGACCTTGATGGAACCAGTGAGGAACCTGCTGCAGGTCTGACAATGCTCCCACCAAGCCTACTTGTACCACTTGGGTATCTGCAGCTAAAGTGCAGCCTTCCCCCACCCAATTCTTACCTCAGGGGATGTCCACAACCGTTCCTCCTAGCCCTGCCTCTCCTCAGGTAGGTGACAACTCACTATTGCTACTGGCGTTTACTGGATCTCAGTCCTTCAGAGGAGATTGGCCCTTGTGTGTGGTGCAAGGAGCAGGGCAGTGAGAGGAGCACCATGGTGGAGAGGGACATGGAGGGCAGGATTTGAGACCAACAGCCTCCTTGCCAACTGCTCAGCTGTGTTCCCAGGCTGCTGCTTTTAACAGCAAGGCACTTGAGAGCTCCAGGGACTGCACAGCTGGCAAAGGCTCTTGGCACTGTGTGGTCTTTCTGATGAAGGAGCCCACCATGACACCCCAGTGTGCCACCCTGTGCAACAGTCCCATGCCACGTCCTCTGTTTCAGGATGCTCTACAAAGCATTTATCCTGTTGTTTTCTCAAAACCTAAGAGCCTCTTCATCCTCCTCATTGAAACTGCTAAAAATTATTTGCTCAGGTTGCATTGTTATTGGTTATTTGTTATTTAAGCCCTTATAGTACATAAGACCCCTGAAGCACTGCACCCCAGCCAAAGGCTACAAGCTGTCCTGGAGCATCTCAGTGCCACTGTCCTACAGGGGGCAAAGAGCTGCAACTGCTGCTCATGGGAGTATTCAGGATGAGCATGCAACTATGTGAGCATGGACAGACTGCAGCAGCACTGCAGTTATCCACACAGTCCCATCTGTTACCTGCTTGGGACCCCTGCTCATAAAGAGACACAAAGCTGGGCCACAGTTATTCCTGGTGGGACTCCATTGACATGGGAGGTGGTATCAGATAGCCATCTTTTCCCTGTTCTTTCATCCAGGAGACTCTGGAAGGCAGTGCAGGAGGCTGCAAAACACTGCTCTCTACTTCACACTCCCACACTGGAGTTTTTCTTTGCAGGAAGAAACATTTTAAACATTGCAAACAGAAATGATAAAAACAGTGAGACTGGAGAAGAACAGCAGTCAGTTCACTGCAGGCAGCCTCTCAAAAGAAAATACCTCTGGGCCAAATTCAAACCTGGTGTAAACAGAAGTCAATCTTCCAGCAACAGGGGGATTAGCCCCCACTCGCACTAGGTTTGACTTTGCTGCTTGATGTTTATATCACTAGAGACCAAAGAATATACTTGCCAGACAAGAATAGGAATCATTAAGTCTGTGGTCCAAAGTGAGGCGCTGAACCATCTCAAAGAGTGAAGCGTGGTCAAAGTTACAGGGATTGGAAGAGATAAATTCATCCATGCCATGCTTTTGAGCTCTATCTGCATCTGTTCATTTATACATATAGAGAAAGACACCATTTAGAGAGATATAAGACATTTTAGTTGACAAATACAACAGAAAAAAATATACAGTATGAAGCATGAAAGCCAAGTATCTCCTCTTCCCTCCATTGCCATTAAGTTTTCTCTTTGCAGGCTGTACAGTACACTTCACCTCCCATTGTCAACTTGCATCAGTTATGGACTATATTATTGCATTTAGGCAAAAGATTTTAGAATTAACATCTTGTCAACTGCTCATTATAGTGCATTTATTCTGTACTTAAAACCAGAACACAAACGCAAGAATTCACTCTGCATCTTACAATAGACTATGAGTTAACAGAATTTTGGCTCATATAAGTAAATTAGCTCCTATTTAGATAGTTGTGGTTAATTGTAATAGATTCTGCCATTCTAAAGAAGTTACAGCTTTTTTTCTCTACGTTTACTAGCTTTTCTAGGTATCACATCAGTTACATTGTTCTTTCTCCAAATGCCAATGTTTGTCTTCCCCACGGCAATTTTTTTTCCTAACAGCAACTTTAAATGCTACCTCACTGAAATAAAAAGATGCTCTTTTAAGCATTGCTAAGAAGTTAAATTGATATGTAGTTTGTTGTCACAGAGGCAGTAACCCGACAGTGCGCCAGAGCTGCCAGTCATCCCAATGGAGAGACTGAATTTCCTCTGCCTAGATTACGAGCTGCCATTTTTGGGTGAATTAACAGCCTCAACGTATTCACACTTCTCTGCTTTGGGTGACGTTTATGGGCACTAACTCCTAGGGGCTAATTAATTAATCTCAACATGGTTAACTAAAAATACACCAAATTCAGCAGCTGAAATGAAGCTGCCAAGCCAGCCTGGGTGCGGCCAGCCAGGACCCCGCTGGGAGCAGGTTTTGTTCTAGTAGCGGCTGGGGAATTAAAGGACACCTTTCACTAGGTTTTGTCTGTGCTCAGCTTCCTACTGTATGGGTTCTTGCCAAATCCTCGACAAAGAAAATAGGATTTAAATCCTTCTCCTGTTTATAGCCTCCTAGGGGAACTGGGTGGCCTTGAAACAATGTGGCTGAAAGGACACAAAAATGCAGTTTTCCACACTAGGAGTATATGGTAACTGTATTTGTTTTAAAACAAAATCCCTCTTTACCAGAAAAAATCCCAAAAATCCTTAATTAAAAAGAAAAAAAAAAAAGCTTTAAATGGGAGTGAGAATGTTCTTTTATATATGTTTTTCTATTCAATATTTAGCTGTGAAGGATGGCATGTCTTTCCAAACACCTCATTTGTGTCAGTGCTCTCACACAGTAATGATCATTGGTAGCAATCTTTACATTTTCTGTATAGTCTGTCGTTATCTATATACAAACTGTATAAATAACATCACCCACTGGAAAGAAATCAGACAAATTAAAACATGTAACATTTCAATTAGCTGCTAGCAATACTTAATTCAGCTGTAGCTGGCAACTTTCCTCACTATAACCGCACTGAACAAACACTGATGTTTTTCCCACAGAGGGTTAATTTTTGAGGGTCTGCTCCCCTGTTTCGCTATATGTGCTGGGTCCTGCTGTCCCCCTACCCCTGCCTCCCTTCCAGGACCCAAATCCCCCCCTCTGCCAGCAGCTCTGTGCATTCAGCACCAGGACAGAAGAAGCTGCTGATGGTGCTGAATGAGGTGACAGCACAAGGACCGGCTCAGGGGATGGGAACAACCTCCCTGGGGAGTGCATCACCTCCATGGCACCTCTTCAGCATCCCTGGGCATGGGATGTGAAGCCCACCCAGCCCTGGGGCCTGCAGCACAGACTGGCTCCTGTCTGTTTTGACAGCTTTCTGCCCCATTGTCTCTGTCCCCTTGGGCCAAGATGGATTTGATTGCATTTACTCCCAAAGAGTTCAGCTGTACTGTTTTCATTCCATCCCCGGTGCCCGGAAAATATTTTAACAGCTATTATCAGACTATTTTTAATGGCTTGCTGCTCTGCCCGGCTCCTCAAAGTTGACTGCAAGCTGACAAATTGGCTGGAGGCCTTCATTTGCCAGCTTTGCTCAGAGATTTTATTACTTTTCAATTAGGAGCCCTGATACACTGTCAATCCTCCTGCTCAGCCAACGAGGCTCTGAGAGCCGAGTAAATCAGCTGGAAATTTGAAGAGTCCTCTAGCCCTTTAGCTGGTGAACTTTTTTGAGCATATGTGCTAGAAAGAATGTTTGAAATTAGTATTTTTTATTCCAGACTAATAAGCTTTTCCCCACATTACGTTCTCTGAGCAAGGTGGGCACAGAGCAGACCTTCTGCTGGTGGGAACCGACTGAAGCGCCGCTGGCTTCCACATAGCTGAGGGTCTGGCTGGGGTTTTTACAATCTCCCTGCCCAAGGCAGAGGCACAGACAGTTCCCTGCCAAGCGTGAAAACAGACACAGTCAGTGATTAAATGCCCTTCACAACTGTCCACAATCAGGGGCAATTTTACTTTCATTACTTTGAAGCCACGTCTTCTGTTGGGTGCCTGCTCGGAAGCCCATTTGCCCCAAATCTCTCCTCCTCAGAACAACCACATGAAGAGAGAGACATCAGACATGACACTGGGTGAGCTCAAGTGACCAGAAAAGCACGATGCACATGACTTCCGCTCAGTCAGGGATTTAAAATGTGGATTTCTGCCATAGGAAGGAGGATGAGCAGCTGCAGCTCTCCCTGCATAGCCCAGCACCACAGCTCTTGCATGGCCAAACCCTTTTGCACCAGCAGAGATGCAGGGCCAGGTGGGTGCACATCACCCACCTAGGGGATACAGCTGCCGTGATGTGACCTGGAGATGTCTGTGGAGAATGGTAATACAAATGTGTATTTCTTTTAAATGGAATATCAGCTCTGGGCCAGTTGCTTCTCTGGGCCAAAATTCTTAAAAATAATAAGGAGCAGGTTAAAGAAGTCAATTCTATACTAAACTCACCTTCCCTTAATTATTCTAAATAAACACCCCATGCACCTTGCAATTTATTTTTGCATTTTGAATTTTCCAACGGACTCACTTTGAAAAATGAAATTCATGAATCAAATTATACCAAAACTATTAAACTTCATAGGCAACACAAAAAGAAAAAAACAGATCTAAATATATTATTACACTGCTTCAGACAAATATCTGCAATTTAAAATAATGCCAACATCTGCATATGAAATAAATTCTACGTATAATCCACCTTCTTTCAAAATGGCCTATACAGTTTGAAAGTGATTTTAAACAAAGTACAAAATGGGAATGGCTAATATTCACACCCAAACTGTACAGCCAATTTTTAAGTATTTTAGATTAATTGTTTCAGTCAAATACAGCTGCTTTTTTGACCCTGCTCTGTTATTCTAGCTAAAAAGGAAGGAGAAACTAAAGAAAGAAAGTTATATGATGCTCCAGTAATTTGCAATCCCTTCCCAAGGTGCCATGCCAAGCTCACTGGTGTTTCTTTGTTTGGGGCCCCAGCCGAAATGCTGCTGCAGGCCCACAAAAGTTATCTTACATATTTAGACAAGCTGCACACAAGTGCAGTTGAAAGGTGTTCGATGGTGGTCTCAGAAGGGAGGCTGCCAGTGGAAGAACACGGCCAGCACAGGCTTCACAAACCTTTCTTCTGCAAAACTGCAGACTCTGGCCTTTTATATCACACTTGGTCCCCTACATTACTGCCTTTTTAAAATACTGCCGGGTTTATTTTGTCCATTTTTATCCAGTTTGCATTTTGTGCTGACTCCATTAACTGGACCCCTGTCACACACGCCCTCCCTACATGTGTTTGAAATGAGAGTCTTAAAAATCTGCCAGTATCAGGAACACAAAGATTTCAACAATAACAAGAATCATGCAAACCAGAGGACTATCCCACTGTTTGGTTCTCTGAGGGCTGTATTTATCTTTATCTATCTGTTATTTAAAAAGGAAGAGACAAACCAGTCAAATCTCTCATTCTTTTTTTTCTTAAATGTATTTCCCTGCTCTCTGCATTTCTTTTGCTCCAGCAATAATCTTGGCAGATTTTGCTTTGAGAGCAGTGAAGTTAATAGTGGGGGACAAGCTCCATAAAAGAATTCTTGTTATAAAAGGCTTTAGGTAGCCATTTTATTGTAAGAATTTCTTACTCTAGATTTATTTTTTTTTCATTAATGAGTGACTTTGGTTTAGTACCAAAGGCAACTGAAAATTCAGTAAATTTTACAACACATTTCCCTATGGAAAAAAACAATAAAAATCCACCAAACAAACAAAAACCCAAACAACTGTAAATTAAAAGGTGACTTTGTATCTTACTCATCTGGAAAATGTGTGCTTGTCATATCTGCTTGACATTACAAGAATGAAGATGTGGTTTGGACAGTAACAAACAATGACACTAGTCAACCTCATCAGGAGACATGAAATAAAGGAATGACAATGATTGATGGCAGCTATTCATTTACAGATATTTCTAGAAAAGTCTTCGATGGCCTGGCCGGGCAAAGCGGGAGAACTTTTCCAGCCTGGCCGGCAATGCACCGCGGCGGGTGGCTCACGGAGTGCCCACTGCAACCCACTGCCTGCCCTGAGGGGCAGCGGGGTCCCCTCCTGCTCACAGACACATTTGAGCTGTGACTTGTTAAAGAAATACCCAGGGAAGTGCCTGAAAACCTCATTTGGTTTACCCGTGTGGAGCGAGAGACTTCACTAGCAAATACTGGTATTCTGGAGGGGGAAAACACTAAATCCCTGTACCTGGATTAAAATGCCAGGTGGATTGTGAGCGAGCTGCTGGCAGTGCTAGCTGGTGACTTACCACGTCCCCTCCTCACTGTGCACTGTGGCATTGCACCTCTGAGTGTGTGTGCTCAGGGCTCTGCAAACCTCCTCCCCAAACCTTGTCCCTGTGCAGAGCTGTGGCCACTGCAGGAGCCTCAATTCGCCTCTCAGCTGCAAAGCCAAGAGCTCTTTCTTCTACCCTTCATATTACTGCATGTTAGAAGATAGTTTTAAATTTAATGGGCTGTTTATTCCTGTGGCTTATGGCTTTTCCCCTGCTTCAAACAAATTCTTTTCTGCTTCGGTTAGAATTTTAATAAATTATTATGAATGCTCCTGTAAATCACCAGAAACACCAGGCACTGAATTGCAATCTAAATTATCTAAGGATTGGTAGTTAGATGAATAAGAATTTGTAGTATGCACTTACATAATTCCTTGTGTGGCAAGTTAAAAACACAGTTTTAGAATAGCTATTTATAATATAAAACATTGTTTCACAGCATTTTTGTAACTATTTAAAAATATTTTGAATTGGATGGCTGCAGAAACCTGTGAATTTGTATTTCATAAGTTAGAGCTCCAGGCTTCTTAAAGCACATAGAAGAGATTTACAGGCTAGTTTTAAATTCATGCAAGTTATGTGAGACTGATTTAACTTTTAATTCTGCATTCCTGCAATGAAGCATCTGCAAGTTGACAATACAGAAGACACAGCAGCGTTCTCATGATATCTCTAACTATCTAAAAAAAGTAAAGCAATTAAAGCACAAAACTAATAATCTAATAAGATAGCAATGCATTGTAGTGCAAATACATGTAATGTTGCCAAACCCAGGCTCATTCATCCATCCATTCATTCATTCATTCATCCACTCTTTCTTT
Source organism: Dicrurus megarhynchus (assembly GCA_013399195.1). NCBI lineage: Eukaryota > Metazoa > Chordata > Aves > Passeriformes > Dicruridae > Dicrurus > Dicrurus megarhynchus. The sequence continues at coordinate 590,386 of VXAD01000132.1, read as the reverse complement.
CTTTCTTTCAAAGTGGCAAAAATCTGTATTTCATTCAAATTAAGGTTTTGTGGGTTTGTTTTGGGTTTTTTTTTTTTTTTGTGGTAAAGTCTGATAAGAATTCTCTTTGGAAATCCAAACATTCAGAAAACAAAATAAAGAAAGAAAAAAGAAAGTGTCTGCTGAGAAGGAATTCTGCCTGCTACCCAGGGGGATATTTGTACACACACACACACATAGGAAAAAAAGAAGAAAAAGAAATAAAAGGAGGAGGAAGGAAAAAAGGAGTCTTGTTTGATGGCCAAGAGGGATGACACCACCTGTTCCTTCTCATAATTGCATTCAGATACTTCGGATACATATTTGCCAGCTCTCATGACCCACTGATGCTATTCCCTCCTAAGGAAAAAGCAGGCACTCACCAGATATTACAGAAGATTTTAACACCAGTAAAGGATTTGTACTGGGGGTTTTTAGGACTGATCAAACTAAGGAGAAGCTCTCTTACAGCACAAGTCTGGGCTTTTATCTTTTGCAAAGTAGGTATACCAGCGGGAAAATGTAAAATAGCAATTCCCTTGGTTTATTTTTTGACTAGCATGGCTTTGATTGGTGACTGAGACCCATGCTAAAACAATAATTTATGATAATTTTGGAGAACAGCAGCACCCCTCCATGACAAATGCATTTAAGTCAGAGCAGGCCAGCATCTCCAAATGCAGGGTGACCCAGAGAGCTGCCACTTGCTGCTGGAATCATTCCCTACCAAGATAACGGGAGAGGGAACTATCAAACCTCGATAAGTCAGGGCTCTTTTCACAGATCATGTGGGGAGGAGTTTCTGGGGGTCTCCTCTGGAGTCCTGCACCTTCTCTGGGTCTCTTGGGGTCTCCTGCCCTACCTTTCTATGCTTTGAGGTGTCCATGGTTAGCCCTGCACTCTGGTGCACTGCACCAAGCTAATCATCGGCACGGAGAGAAAGGATATTGTCAGAGTGCAAAATGATCTGTTTTCAGGCAGGAAGCAGTCAACTAGATGTAAATTCCATGAAACAAAAGAAGGTACTATTTACAGTTTTATTGTGATGTTAATTAATATTTACATCTTGGAATGAAAAATAGAAATGTTAATGATTGGCTTTACTAAGAGGATCACTTGATGCCAATGTGAAAGCCAGGGAGAGAAGGCAATTATGCAAACATCACATGCATCCCAATTTCAGTATGGAAACTTACATTTCAAATCTCAATTCAGGAAAATAACATGGAAAGTTTGTACTACAAAATCTAAACATGAGAAAGATTTAAGAGAAAAAAAAAAAGCACATTGCATATGTCAGATAATCTAGTCTGATTATCTGAGCTGTGCTAGCTACAGGGAAGCACTTACCCTTGAGTCCAGCTAGAAGTTAGCAGGGTAAGAAGGAACAAACCAGAATAACATAAAGACTAGCAACAAGGCTCAGGAAAGCAGACAGGAGCCCTAACCTAGCAGCTAAATATTTGGGTTCAAGCAAAGAATGAAAAAGAAACTTAAAGAAAATCAAACCAACCAAAAAGAAAACCACTTATAGCTGAAAATTTCTCAAGCAGCTCAATAAACCTTGCTACTTATTATGGGGGAACAAATCATCACAAATTCTCAAAAAAACAACCAACTCATTGTATATGGTGTGATTAACAGTTATTAAATATAAACAGACATTAAAAACTACATATAACCACAAATGATACGTAAAACAAGTACAGACCAATCTTTCACATTAAAAAAAACGGCTTCAAGAAAAAAAAAAGAATGTTGAGCACGTTTGGGAATTTTCTTCGATACATCACTAACACAGAACAAAGATCGGTGCTTTCAGACAAGTGACCACTTTTATGAAGCTTAAATATTGCCAAAAGGTGTAGTATGTATTGGCAGCATTATTGACTATAAAACTGTGAAGGATTTCAACAGTAAACAAGAACCGTTTGGGGTTTTTTCTTTTATAATGCGAACACTGGAGAAAAGCACAGCTTTACGTAAATGGCATTTTTCTTTGAAATTGCAGCAAAACAAAAAAAGCAAAACTTTTCGCTCTAACAGGTATTGTTCACCCACATAAAAGGAATTGTAAGTCATACAAAAATTAATGAATAGCAGGATCTATTTTTTCCAGTACTTAAATTGCAAATAAAATAAACTCCACCCTGGTTCAGAGCTGTCTGTTTACTTCAAAGTAAAGTGCTGCCTTCAAACTGTGGATGAGAATTTGAGTGCTGCTCAAACTTTATATTTACTAAGTCAAAAGATGTGGGAACCAAATGGAATTCACTATTTCTCCCAAGTTTCCCAAACAGCAAGATACCTGCTTCCCAGTTTTCTGTGCAACAGACAGCTCCATGACAGGCATGGAGGGCTGGATTTTCTGTGTGTGTGCATGCATGCACATGAGGTGTCTCAGACTGCTATGACACAGAAGCTCTAACAACAGTTACTCATCAAATGGCTTAACATTTACTTCTTTGCACATCCTCATTCACCATAGCCTCTAATAAGCACAAAAAAAAAAAAAAAAGACAGGTATAAAGATAAACATACAAGAATAAAATGTCTCACAGAAGTCCTTACCTTTCTGCAGGCAAAAAAAAACCCCAAACCAAAACACTCAAGCAAAAAAAAAAAAAAGCCAGTAACAAACCTAGACCCTTTAAAAAATGCAATACTTGGTATGTTTGGATTTCAAGACAAGGAGCTGAGATAGGTATTTGTGCATTTAAGACTCCCCATGTGTGGCATTCATGACTCACTGCTGCTTCAGATCATTTAACTGCTGTGCCCCATGACTTTTGCAATGAGCACTGCCATGTATAGATGTTGAAATATGAAAAATGAGCAGCCTTTCCTGTTGAGATGAAGGTGTATTATGGCACATTGCCCTCCTCCTCTTGTAGGATGTGCACAAAGACCTGTCAGAGGGATCTAGATCCAAAGGGGGAGGAGGAAGGGAAACCAAGGACAAAACACATCAGCCCAGAAGATGCTCAAGTAGTAAGCCATCACACTGATGGACTGATGAGCCAACTAGTTTCTCTCTTCCAGGCTTTGGCACAACATATTCAAGAGGGTTTCCCAGTGCTTGCAGCAAAAAGGGGAGCCTGACGCTGCACAACTTACAGAAAAATCCATTGTGGATGGAAAGAGGGTGGTGGTGTTATAAAAAGCAAAATGATCCAGATTTGGAGCTGGTATTGGCATAAGAACAAGTGAGAGAAACAGAGGTCAGATCTTGACTCCCTCAAATGCCCTGGAGGGCCCAGGGGGTGAAATCTTGGCTGTTTTCACCAGGAGCAAGGATGAAGGAGCCCTGCCTCGTGGCAAGGGGGTGAGATGCAAAAACGAGGTCAAGCCTGTGGCATCTCTCTAGCTCTGAGCACAGTCAGGCTGATAGAGTCTGCAGGACCACAAGCAGCACAGGGCTCTGATGGATGTGCTGGGCTGCGTAGATGCAGAATTGACTCCTGGGCTCAGTCACTGACTTCCCTGATGCCTGGCAAGGATTAGGACAAGCCAGCTGTCCCTTCTCCACCCCAGATACCCTAAGCAGAGAGGTTCAGCTCTCCCACACCCACAGTGCTTGGCTGTGCAAGGAAATCATACACCCAAGTGTCCACTGCCCCGGGCAATCCCTTTTCCTCCTCAAAATCCTGGCAGATTTTGCAACAGCTGCTATGATGCGTCTTGGAAAGCAACACTTCACCTGACCCTTCATATTGGTCTGGTGAAAACTGTTAAGTATCAGGAATTTACCCAGCAGAAAAATTCTCCAAGCTTGATGTCTGCAGGGATAGGAGAAGACTGGAGGGAAAGGTGTTTCCTCAGTTTGATGTTCTCTGCTCTCATTCTACTCTGCAGGGATCATGCTGGGATGAACAGGAGTGCATCCTCTGTGCACCAACCCCACAACTAAGAGCACCCTTCAGCATCACTTGTTAGGAGAGGGAGCCACAAGCAGAATCCCTCTGTTGCTCCCCCTTGCTATGCTTTGAAGGCTTTTAGTCTGTGAAAAAGCAGCAGTAGAAGGATCTGTGCCTGCTATTTCCAAGAACTCTCTGATTAAATATTCTGGGCAGAGGGACATAAATCCCTGGGAATGCTCTTGGGTCGGCACGACTCAGCCAAGCTGAGAGGCTTATCACAGCCAGTAAACGTCCCACTTACAAGAGCCCAATTCCCACCTCCCATTTTGGCTTTCTGAGAGGTGTCCTTCCTTCCCAAGCCCAGTTCTTTACACCTTGCACTCCCAAAGTCAGTGACTGCAATGAAGAGGATCAGGATCATTGAAATGAAAACAGTGACTGTAGGTTACCACACTGCATCACACTACATTTGACTTGCAGCAGCAGCAATGCAAGGCAGAAGGGAGGCCAAAACACGCAGGCATGTGGAAGATACAAAAAAATAAAAAAGCAGCAAACAGAGGTTTTCTGCTGTAACACTGGTCATACAGCTGTATGTCTTGTACTGTTATTTTCTATAAATACTGACATGAAGAAGTTAAATATAAAAGATGGTCAAATGCTATTGATAAGGAAAGGGCAGATATTCTGAGTTCCTTACAACAATATACTCCATAACTGCTTTACAGAGACCATTAAAAAAAAGTTAAAATCTGATTTAATCAGAAGAATTCTTTAGTATTTACCACTTTTTCTTATTTTACTTATATTTAATAATAAAATAATTCTCAAATTTTGCCAAAACTAGCAAGAACTGTTACATAACAAAGGGGCTGCAGACGATTGAGACCTTCAAGAAAAATGAGTGAAGAGGCATTTGTGTAGTTTATAATCAAATTACATTTGCAAGACAAAAGAAACTGCTCTAAATTTCAAATTAAGCAAAGTGGGTATAACTGCATAGGACATGCAGCATAGCTATGACTTAAAAGATGATTGCTTTAAATTCACATCTAACTGGCCTGCAAAGCAACCTGTTAAAAATACCATATGTTTTTCTACAGTTGAATATTCAACAGGAGACCTCTTTTTGTGTGTGCATTTCATACTTGCAAGATTTGCACCTGTAGTTTTGAGCACGTGATACATTTGATAGACAGCTAATGGTGCTAATGAATCACTCTGATCTGGGTGTGCAATTTATTGTGTGGGGGTAAAACACATGTCTGCGGAAAGCAAGGTGGGTCTCAGGCTCTCAGATCCCAGTCTCTCTCCTTCATCAAGTATTGCACTTTAAAATACCTATTAACAAGTTCCCCAAGGAAATTTGTTTCTTGGGTTTGGCTGTGTCAAACACACAGGTTAACTGCTTCCGGATCTACTGACGTAAAAAAAAGCTTTATGATAATGAAAAAACATTTTGTTTTGAAATCAGAAACACGTGCGCGAATATTGATTTACATCAGTGCATAAAATCTTTCCATCAAAGAATTCAGCTGTCTAGGAGAACTCATTTACTTACAAAATTGTGAGATTGGGGCGTCTATCTGGGGTACATTTCCTCCTTTAGCATTTAGCTTTTGCACTTGGGTAGGCGGCACAGGTTTATGAGACTGGCCAGTGGCTCGGTACATGGCTTGGACCCACAGGATACGGTCCTGCTCATCGTCACTCGCAAAAATCACCGTGTCTCCTTCCTTCACAGCATTGAAGAATGTTCTGCCGCCATCCAAACCTGGCAGGAAAGGAAGTGACAATGCAGTTTCACAGACTTCGAGGCCAGCCAGGAGATCTCCCCTGGCTTCCCACCCCATCACTACTCTGGTGTCTCTTCACCCAGTCCCATGCTGCTCCCAGCTCAGTCCCCTTCCCTGCACCTAACTCACCTGCAACACAGCCCACAGGTCCCCAGGTAGTATCCTACAGCCCAGTTATTAAAACACACCCCAACATACTCAGATTAATTGCTTCTCTCACCTATAGCTCCATCTGTGCAAGTCCCATGTGAGTTGCACCACTGGAGCCCAATTAAACATAGGTTTTGAGTGGGAGGTTCCCCATTAGACTGAAAGCATCAGTGCTCACACTGCGGAAAAAGGCCCTTGGGTGATATCCTTATTTCTGTCTTTGCCCTGATTTGGCACCCATCTTCCCATCTCCCTGATAGAAGAGTCAAACTGGAATAAAGGTCTTGACAACCAACCTACTGTATCTTTTCTCATCTCCTCTGGGGACACCACTACCCAGGGCATGGTGAGGATCACCATGCTCAGCATGTTGCCCCATTGAAATAAAAGAAAAATGGTGCTCCTCCACTTGAAGAAGTACCAACAGGTACCTCCAGCTGCCAGGGGCTTTCTGTCCCTGCCCCTTCCATACACTGACATCCATGAGAGAGAACGGGGCAGGCAAAAGTGTTGGCTTGGTCCCATAAATATTTTCTACAATAAAGACAAGCATAGCTGCTAGCCTTTTATTTAGGGAATATAATCTGAAGGCACAGGTTGGGATCATTACTCAATTTGAGCATTCAGCTCACAATCAAATTTCATTGGGATTTAAGTGTCTAATTCACTTGGGCTCCCCAGAAGAGATGAGTCTTTCCCTCCTCTGGTGCAACTCCTAGCTCAGTTCCTTACATCTATTTATAGTAAAGTCATGCATAGCTAATGATCAGTATAAACACGAACATATTTAGAATAATGCTGATCACAGTTCAGCTGCAGGCAGGGAGAGGAAGAGAGAGGACTCCCTTTGGGAGTGGCGAGCGCAGCACCCACGGGAGCCGCCAGCCCCGTACCTGGCTGAGGGTCAGTGTAGTCCACGGTGTATCCATCAAGCTGCAGCAGCTCTTGAGGTTCAGCTTTTTTCTCGCGGTAGCTGCACATAGCAAATGTATATTGACTAACCTGAGGAAAATCACAAAGCTAAGATGGCACCGGGTGACCACCACAAGGCAATCCAAAGCACTTACAAACGCTGCATGCTGACGGCGCGTTTGCAGGGACTGGGGGTGCTGGGATAATTTGGATGGTCATTGCCCATTAGAGACAGACTAAACTTTTTACCAGGCTTTTACAAAGCCCTTTCTTAGCACACCCGGCTGCAGCACGCATCTAATTCTCCGCATCAGTACATACAGTGGTTTAATTTCCTCCAAAAGAGGAAGCTCCACGGCTTAAAACCCTCTATCATTCATCCCCAGACAAGTGCAAGAGTGACACCCTGTCACAAACAATGTGAGCTAAATTGCTAGGTGCCAGTCATATTAAAGCAATCTTAAGATCCCACTGATCTCAGCAGTTGTTGTCATCAGTGCTGTAAATGGCAGCTCTCACTCCTCTGAGGTACCATCTGCATGACACGACATATTCAATGTCAAGCTCTTGACGGAAGCCGACTCAGCTGCGGGGGCTCTGCCAGGCTCCCAAATCGCCTTTAGGAGCCCATCAGGCCGCATCAAAACCCTGCACGTACTCAGTGTGCTGCGATCTGGATGGTCGGCAAGAAGCTTGTCCGGGAGGAGAGGAGAGGATTCTCCGTGCCCCAGGCTAGGAACTCACAAGGAAATTTACTGTCAAATGATTTCAAATGACTTTGTTAAGGTTGTGTCACATCCTGGACGCCTGACGTAATTTTATTTGTCTGGACATTTTCTTGACCTCTGGAGGAAACTTTAAAACTCTGGTGGGTGGCAATGAATTGTGCTTGTCATTTTCTGGAAGTTGGGAGAGATCCTGAAACAGGGGAGCATGGCTGGACTGAAGGGTTTTGCCTTCAAACTCCAGCCAAATCACTCGACTATAAAGACACATGCAGCACATACTTTGGTGGCATCTCTCACTAATAAAATGCAATTTACTGAAGTCGGAGGACCCGTCTATTGGCACAGCGTCTCCCAGACGCCGCTCGGTGTATTGCTGCCCTCTATGGGCTTCTGCTCGCTGCCAGCCTGCTCCAGCAGCCCTGCCTGCACCGAGCTTTCCTCCAGGAACAGCTCCAAAAGCCACCTAAGAATAAACCCTATCATTAACACATTTGTGGGAGTAAGACTAAAAGCAATGCTTTAAGCATCTTGCATCCTCCTTAAAACCACCAGTACCGAAAAAAGATTGACAAGTAGCAGACCAATAGCAGGAGCACACCAGTGCATATTCCGTGCTCTGAACTTTGCATGCTTACCATTGTATAGGCAACACAAAAACTAAAAAGATTAACACGAAGAAATCTAAAAATAAAAATATAAAACCCAGTGCCCCACAGCACAACATTCAGACAGACTCCCGTAGTGTTCATTCAGTCGTACTTGCAGTATGTTGCTGCCATCTCCTGGAGAAACTCTGGAATGTGCTTTATTTATGGGAAAATCCTAGAGATCTCATCTGAGTGGTAAGGATTTGATTTCTCTGTGTTAGCCTGAACTTCAGGGACTGCATGATAAATCCAATTCCTGAAATGAGTCAGCTAGCTAACCTATGCTGACATTTACTGAAAACCTTAATACCACTAATGCTTTTTTGCTTCTCCTATATGGTCTATAGCAACAGGTAAATTCATTCAGTAGGTTAGCTGCTGTTCTCTGACCCTGAACATGAGGTCTGTATTTCGGGCTCTTCTTCATATACAAGTAAGTCCACTTCTCTTTGGACCCAGAAAACATTCTTCTGCCCTATCAATAAGACAACCATAGCAACACAGTGATAACATATGGAAAAAGGCATTTCAGATCTTGTATTTCTCATGTTAAAGGTTATAAAAGACAGGGGTAGACAGCAGGCTCTGGTGGAGCCATCCTGGGACAAAGGCAAAGCAAATTGGTCTCTCCTGTTAGAATGCACAGGATTTCCTTGAAAGAAGCTGCTCTACACTGTTATCAAAAGATACCTTTAAGAGAAACTGATAGGTGGGTCTATAAGAGGCACTAAGCCAGGGCTCATCCAGGTTCACATCTTACTTCTTCGCTACTTACACAGCTCAAAGGAGAAGCCCAAGATCAGGAATGTCACAAAGCTTGCTGGCAGGAGCAAGCAAGGGTCAGGTTGGAGAGAGGACAAAGCTATTGATGACCTCTGGAAGAGGTGCCAACTGTGCCATGCAGAGTGCCTGCACCTAAACAACTCAAGCTAGTGACTTTAAGGACTGGCAAACCAGCCTGTGTGCCCTATTCTGCTCTGCCTAGAGCATTTATTGCTTGGGGTCGGAGAGAAGCTGGTGCCATGGCCACCAGTGCAGTGTGGCTCCTTTCATTCACAAGCAGTGGCAAAGCCAAGCCCAAGAAAATGAGATTCTAGAAAGCTCAGTATGTCACAGTTGTGCTTTGCTGCTGAACAGCACTGTAGGGTCAAGAGGAGATTGCATTTGCCTTTCATCAGTCCTCTAAAATATTGTGCTTTACAGAGCCTGCTTTCTGTAAAGCTCAGAAGTGGCCAGACAAGTGAAACAGTTAATAGCAGAAATTAATCTTACAGCCTGCTGAGTTCACACTGAACGATAGCTGAGTATAAGAGTGAGCAAGCAGATGGGATGGGCAAGATGAATGGTTTGAGTAATTGGAAAAAACACAGATACAGAGAGGAAACTGAAGGAAGACAGAGAAGAAATCTCTGCCCAGTGAGGGACAAAGTCCCAAAGCAGCTGGGATTTCATCCAGGGACTTGATGACAGCCAGGAAAGGAGCATCTATGGAAGCTGAACTGAGAGAAAGTAAAAGAAGGGAACTAATCCGAGGCAGCCCTGGCTGGTTCATTACAAAAAAGGGAAAACACTTTGAGAAATAATTTGAGACAAAAGAACACAAGGGAAAAAAAGTGGGGGAAAAGACAAAGAAATTCAGGAAAGGGGAAGCAGACAGCAGGAGACAAATGCCAAAGTTCACTATTCCCAGGCTGCTAAATTAAATCTGACTTTCTTGGCACTTGACCATATTCTGTCACCAGCTATATAATCCAACTGATTAATAAATACAGCAGATATGCATTAACCAGTCCTGACTTTGTCCTTGTTTCTCCACCAGAGACTCCTGCTCTAGCGAAGCACTGCTTTCCTCAGGATCCTGATCAAACCAGTTAATTGTCATTCCTCACACTCTGAGCTAGGTCATTTGCTCCCCCTTTTTTACTGTTGACACAACACTGCCCTACTTGGGTTAAATTCTTAAATGGACCTTTCCTAGATTAACAGCATGTATTTTGTCCCAAGGGAGAGAAACCGTGCAAAGATACTGCCAGCTGTAATACAGCTTTCCACTTTGATGGGAGACTTGTCCTCTGGTTGCAGCTGTATGTTGCCTCCCAAGCCCTTTCCTGACACAAGGAAGCAGAGGAAATGATCTAGCTTAAAGAAAAAAAAAGCGAAAACAATAGTTTTCACATCTCAGCATATCCATTCAGCGCTAAAAGCTGCACATAACAGTTGTCCCAGCTTCTCTCTTCAAGCAGGAGGTGTGTGTGCTCTCCCGGGCAGGGCAGTGTGGTGGGAATTCATCCTGTGTGAGTACGGACAGGATACGCAGGACCTACTGCAGCCAGGCATAACAGGCTGTGGCACCAGTTTAACCAGCAGTTTCCAGACATTTTGCATGTATCATCACACTCCAGATTTCACAAGAATCACCACCTATGCCTAGTTCTCAGCAAGGTCTAAGAGAAAACATGATTTAATATGATTATGGGGACCAGCTATGGGTCATTCACCTTGGCTTGAAGACCATAGTCTAAGACTGCTGGTGTACCACACCGCAATTCTGCTGAATTATTTTCAAATTCTGTGTGATATTCAGAGTTACTGAACACTTACTTAATTTTATTTTATCCCGAGTCAGCTGAGTTCTGCTAAAAGCAGGAACTGTCAATGTTAGTCTAAATTACACTGAGTTTAGGGAGTCTGTCACAAAAACAATAGATCCAGGCATAGACACTGCAACTGGTTTTAATCTGCAGAGAGTTGATGTGGCTCCAACAACATTCTGCAAACACCATCAGACACAATCAGCTGAAAACTGCTTCAAGCTACTCAGCAGACATGTCATCCAGGTACCATGGAGTGTTACTTCCCATATGCTGCCAGAGCAGAGAAATGGGGTTATGACAAGAGACAAACAGATTCAGTCTGAAATCTCAGTGTAATTAATTCACTTGCCCTTAAGAATCATTATAAGAAATTTCCTATTGCAAAGCCAGCAAACCCACCAGAACCAACCATAGTGTTATTGCCAGTACAGCACATTAGACCTTGCAAAGAATTAATACAAGCTCTGTCAGCTATCAAAAATCCCAGCTTTTGCATGAGGGTCTAATTGGCAAACTGGCTGAAATTTGTGCGCTGTGCTCAAGCAGCTGATACAGCAACTTAGGAAACACAGCATCTGCAATGGATATACATTTTCTTTCCTAACCAGTCACAGAGAACTTTGCCCTAAATAGCTCAATTGCTTTTGCTTACCACTGCCACCGGCATTACTGCTGCCTTTATGAAGCATTTTCCTCGCTTGTGATGCTGCGGACCATTTCCATCCAAGCTCAGGGCCATATTCTGCCATCATTTTCACACTGCATATCTCAGGATTTAAAATTAGGCAAGTAACGAGTCTCTGCCATGTAATTTACATCTAATCAGTATTCTGCTCTTCTGCTGCTCATCTCAAAGGGTGTCTATGAGAAGGGTGGGCAGTGTACAGAGAGGACTGCGATTCATTTGGAAGGGAAAACTAACCCCTCTTAATGCACGGATCGGTGTTGGACAGGAGCACACACACTGGCTCTGCCAGCCATGTCATGCCATAAACCTTCCCCGAGGGGTTGAGCCAAGTCCACCCAGCAAGGCAGGTGCTGGAGAGTTGAGGCTCAGGTCTAGAAATGACACAAAGGAGCTGCTCGCACCCGCTACACCCAAACAAATCACTCCTGTATAACCCTTGCAGTTACACAGACACAGAAGGTGCGAGGGATTATTCCACCCAAATTACAAGGCAGTTATTGCTCCTTTCCTCTTCTCTCCAGGGCTTATGCAAGCCAAGTAGCAGTGGAAGCGCTCCCAGCAGAGCTGGTTTTTCTCCATACGCACACAAAGCCTCCGTTCATGGCGGCGAGGCATCGCTGACACAAAAGAGAAACTGCCATCAACACCTTCCTCCTTGGTGCCGCCCATGCAGTTTGGCACCTTTGTGCCTTGTTTAAATAGTTATGAAGAGTTTGAGTATTTATTACCACTGATTTCTTAACCACCGGTACCAGAAGGCAGAGTGGTACCACCCAATAGCACTGAAGGAACCAAGGCTGTGTCCATCTGAAATGGGGAAAGAGGGGCAGGAGACAGCACATGACCACAAGGACGAGGTTATTCTGCAAGCAACAGGAGAGGAGACAGAGCTGCAACAGAAGACGCTACAGGTAAGGGACAGAGACAAAGGATCAGAAAGGAAATGTTTAGTTATTCCTCCAAACAGCCTTGCCCTCCTGGCAGTGTCATGGACTGACCAGACCACTATATCCCAAATGGACTTTATGCTTTGGGCTCTATCTCTCAGCTCTGGTGCAGGCAGGAGCCTGGTGTGGATGAAGCTCCTGAAAGATGGGTTGCTCCTTGTCCATTCTCTGTAACAAGAGCCAGCTCACCTTCCTGTGGGGGTTATTTTCTGTCTGTGGTTTAGCAGAGTTCAGAGCACCCTGGACATCAACACCTTTACTGCCAATCCCTGTTCGTATCAGCACCCATCCTTTGCATTGCATGAAAAGCAAATGACAAACATACGGACAGCAAAGTATTTTTATTCCATCTTTATTGCCTGCTGACATGTTCAATATGCTCAAACTACATCTGAGGGACTGCATAGAGAGTGTTTCTTGTTTATATTTGATGTACAGCAGAACACTTTACATTGCACCAAATGTTGAGCAAACGGTAACGTAACAGAGAAGCTGCAGTGGCAGCTGGAATTTCTGAGGTGGGCTACAGAGACTCTCTGGGGGCAAAAGTCTGCTCATCTTATTCAAATGAATTGCTTTTCTGGCCAAATTCTGCTCTGATATGCCAACTGACGAATACAGACCTAGTAACATGAGAAAACATGGAATAACTCTGAGAGCTTCAATTCCACAGCAAGCTGAAGAATATATAGCAGCTGAAAACCAGAGAAGCAACTGCAACCACACTGAATGGCCAGAAGGCTCTCTGAGAGAGACAAGGGTATCCATCTTCAAACCTGCAAACCCCTGCACAGAAGAGTATCAATAGAATTATTTATGGGAGAAATGAGGTTAGGAAAAATTACTCTCTGCTTTGGAGAATCCCTGTTCACAGGGAAAAAAGATGAGAACTTGGTCTAATAGGACTGAATTGTCTCTCAGGGAAAAGCAATACCAGGTGCTCTACAGGTGATCATGGACTGCCATAGCACTTCTAACTTCATTTCAGAACATAATAAAGGAAACATACAGAGAAAAGCAATCTTTCAATCTCTGCTCAAGAACAGGATCAGTACATAATGTTGCCAAAAGGGAAAGGCAGATAGAGGCATACCCTGAGGCTGCTCTACACTACCTCCCCCCACCCCCTCTGTGGCCAACTTGACCCCATGTGGAGTACAAAATGAGCACTTAAACTGTCTCTGCTGATCATACCTGGTTATGGGACTAGCTACTCAATGGATCTCTCCAAATAGCCTCCTACTTACACTTACTCCCACACATCATAAATCTCCTTTACTTCCCAAGGATGGATTTTCTTATCTGCCCCATAGTTTCATGCTATGGAAGCCAGCAATGATGGATAAAAGGGGAATGAATACAATTAAGCTCCTACTGAGACAGCTGAACTTGGAGCAATAATTAACACAAAACAAAGGTATCAGCTTACACCAGGTGATTTAAGATCAGAGAAACCAGGTGTCTAAGGTGGAAGAGGGACTGTCTGGCTGCCCTTACCAGCACAGGACAGACAGCACACAAGCATGCTCCAAATGTGGAGTCTGGTGCACCTGGTTTATACCAATTCTGTCATTGCAGTTTGACCCTCTACAGCAGACTTGCCATCTGCTTCATCAGCAGCAGGATTTTACCCTCTGACCTGATCAGTTTGGATCTGTGTTGTCACAAGATCTCAGTTGGATCACAGGTTATTCCATCACAGCATCTCTGTGTTGCTTTCATAGAAAACCCTGAACAAAGGTTTTATTCCTCACACTTGGAGACAACACACCTTGAGAGCCCAGAGAGGAGGGAGAGAGAAATGGACCCAAGAGGACTCTGTGACTTCCTCAGGTTGGTGTGAAGATGGATCACTCACACTGGAGCCACACACTTCTGTGGCCAATGCAGTGGTTCCACCTGCTCTTGGAAGGTCAGGGAAGATCTAACACATCAGATCCTTTTAGGTTACAGAGGACATCTGCCTGTTTCCTTGAAATTCTTAACAGTGGTCAAATATACAGGTCCACTGAAACGGGGCGGGGCAAAAAGTGAAAAAAAGAAAAAAGGGAAAAAGAAAGACACTGCAAAATGATGATTGCAAAATGATCAGTGCGAGCTGTAGACAATGAGAAGCAGTAATGAATGTGAAGGCAAGATAAACGTCAAGAATGATTTGATGCTGACTCTGACGTAGCCAGTGATGAAACTTCTGTAGATTCAAATGGCCTCCAAAATTAACCTGGAGGCTCAAAAGGGAGCCCAAGAACCTCCAACCAAGACAGACTGAGCTCCCTCCGCGCCTCATAAATTCCTCATTAAAATTAATTCTTTATTTTATCAAGCATTCAAGTGCATCTGGAAACTCATGGCTAGAAGTCTGCAACTGGGATATCCTTGAGAACACCCACACATTTAGAAAAGAATCCATGATTAACAGACACCCTGCACAGAACCACAGCTCAGCATCAATCACACGGCACTGAAAATGGCCGGAGGCCAGACTCAAGTATTTCATGTTGTGATTTAAGATCACTTCTAGTTACATCTGTTACCTGGACCAGGACAAAGAATCGTTTCTTCCATCTCTTCCAAACGTTTTTACCAATGGCCCATAAATACCTAGGAGAAAAGAACAGATGAATTCAGTACACAAGTGTTGATTTGTTGTTCTCTTGCTTTTCAGTGCATTTTGTCTACACTTAGAAACTGAAGTTAATGCACAAGCAGGAGTAATTACAAGACTCTCAAGCTCAGCAGCATTCATGAGTGGGTTTATTTCTAGCCTGAACGAATTACCTGCAAAGAAAGTGACATAAAAATCTTAGAGTCTTAATGTTACACAGTATTAATTCTCTCTTTCCTTTTGTCCTTCACAACTTGCTCAGACTTTAAAGCCCTTTAGTGCCAGTGAATAGCTACAACATGGTTGGATGGGCGAAGAATGCATTTACAGCAGAAGAATTAAGGGAGAGAAACCCCAAATCTGTTTTAGCCTTCATAAAACCATTTGTCTGAGCAGAGCTGTCAAACAGAGGGACACTTCCTACATCAAACCCAGTATGCAGGACCTCAATATCCACTGGACTGACTAAACCAGGACACTTCACTGAGCAGCTCTAAGATGAAATCTGAGAAATTGCTTGGCTACAGATAATTCAAGCAAACTGAATAATTTCAGAGGAGGAGTGAATTTACTGTTTTCTACAAAGGAAGAATTAACTTTTAGAATTAATGTCAAAATCAGCATTTAATCTCTGTGATGAATTGGCCATTGTGACACTGTAACACAAACACTGGCAAAACTAGTGGCAGCACCAGGCTAATAATAAACATAAGGATATTATTCAGCATTAATATGTTTTATGTATCACTATAATTACTTTAGTTCTGGCTGCATAAATAGAAAAAGTACTTCATTTTTGATTATGAAAGGGGTTTCTTATGCCAGAAGAGATCCAGCATACTCTTGGTGAATGTTAAAGCCACAAAACTCTAAGTCATGCTTATGTGGGCTTTGAGTCATTGGCAAGTCCAACAAGAGGGTAGTAAGTGTCCTTTTGGCTATTGCTGCTAATATCAACAGAAAGATAATCTCAGTTCTGGTAGCAAAAGGTATAAATCTCAGAGTTTTAAGGAGTATCATTTAAATCCAATGTTAGTTAAAGAAAGCTTGAGAACAGCCCTGCTGTCAGCTGAGGTCAAGGAAATAAACAGGACTGGGGAATCTGTCCTCTCTGGCTTTGGTGCCTGTGATCGTGGTGAAAAAATTAAACTTCACACAAGACTACTGGCTCTGATCTCATCAGCAGAAAAGACAGGAGGAGGAGGAATTAGAAAAGATGAGTGATCTAAACCACCTAATAATGGACAGAATTTAACAAAACACTGTGAAAATAAAAGTGAAACAAAGTCACTTTTATAGCACCAAAAACAGACTGGAGAAAGAGTTATTTCCAACAGTGAGTTTCCTGGACAGTTTCAATTTTTTGTCATATCCTCAGCTCTGAAGAGCAATCAGAGCCTTGCCAATGGCCTTAGCTAGATCTTCCCAAGGATGACCTAATTTGTAACTATATGAAGGTAGAAGTGATCAGGGATCCCTCTGGTCCCAGATCCTCTGACACTCCCTCCTGGAAGGGAGAGGTGTCCCTTTTACCTTCCAAATTATTAGTCCTACTCCAGGCAACTGCTATTTAATTGTGTTGTGTATCTCAGTATAAACAATGCCAGTCACACTGGGGTTTATTTCAAGGGGAAAGTGCACTGTGATTTTGGTTTTGAGAAATCAATACAGGGAGACACAGAATAACTTAAAAAATTATATTATTCTCTGTAAGAGAGGTGGTTAACTTATTATTTCTCACAGGAAAAAACATAACTAGGAATTTCCTGAGGAAACTGTTCAAAATTTAAACTGTTTGGCTCATATGCATTAAAAAAGTCTATGCTAAGAATATGGAAAGTGCACTATAAATGACTGAACTAAAGCCATTTTTATATTTATCTTTCTGCTTCACCTCCTGTGAACTTGAGAAAGAGCTCCTCTTTGAGAATCTTAAAAAAGTGAAATTTCCTAATGCACATTCAAAACAATATTACTTCAGATTGAGACAAGTGTTTACCCAGAGTGCTTCATGTTTTGAGGCTTATCCATTCGCACAGCAAGCTTGATTTTCAGGTCTTGATCTGGGCAGTTTTTGGAAACAGTCATTTTGTGCCACTCTGACTGCTTTGGGCTATTAGGAGTAGGGTGGAGAACAACCTGTAAGAATTAAAACCAACAATGTTAAAGGGAAAAAATATTCACAAAATGGGGTTTAATGTGGAACAGAAATACATCAGATGACCTAGTTTTGTCCTAGAAGTCAGTTTGGATATGTTTATTCACATCAATGAGGATGGCTTTTTATTGGTTTTTTTAAAGCACATCTTATTATTTTGAGATTAGGTCATATATTCTTTGGCTCCTCAATCAGCTCACGGGGCTATGCAGACAAAACTGCATAATCAGTTCCTATTGTTTCAGGATGGTATGTCTGAGACAGCAGATAAAATCTGCATCCCATGTCATGACACGAGTGGCTGCAGGACTTTGCTTCCATTTCATGCAGCAGGAAATGCTGGGAAGGTCTCCAGCTGGAGCACATCCATGCAACACCAGTGACTGCAGATGAACACCAATGCAAGCACTTGGCTCAAAGAAACTGAAAGCTCCAAGAGGTGAATAGTCTTTCCTGATCACAGCTGTGCTTTTCCCACTCATCCATTACCACTACAAAGCAGAGCAGCTCCCTGGAGAGTAAGATACAGAGTGCTCTCCTAGAACTACACCACATCCACCATCTTTTCCTGGTATTTCCATATGTTTCTTCTGAAGTGGCCTAACCCCCTTCCTCCTACACCTGTTCCCCTTCTGATGCTTTCAGTCTCAGAGATGACTTTGCCTGGTACAAATTCATTCAAGTTTCCACTGTGCTGTAGTGAGATGAATCTTCTTTAAATCCATTAACCTTTATGCATGCAAATTGTTTCACAATTTTTACATATGGCAGCATTCACCCTCATTAACTGATGTGCTGCCATCACTCATTTCTTGCTCATGCTTAGTCTATGCTCCTGCCAAACTCCAGACCAGACTATAACCTTGTATTCCTCTGCTCCTCAGTTTTGCTGCTGAGTCAACAATCTAGGGGCTGTTTTCCACCAAAATATCATTGCTGCTATTACCCTATGATAAATGACTCTAAAACTTATTTTATTGCCTCCTCTAAAGCCTGAAGTAAACATCAGTAGATTCTCAACTTTACCCTTATCCATTAATGTTATTTACCACTTCTTTTATTGAATTGCTTTCTCTGTCAGGAATCTGAAGCTGCTATTAGTCGCACAGATAACTGGGCAACATCAGCCTGTACTGCATCACTCTTGGGAAAAAAACACATTTAAGCAAATCCTGAAGATGAGAAATGAATTCTCCACATGAGGCAGGGGGCATTAGAAGCATGATGGACCCAAGCTCTGAGCAGTAGCCAAGGAACCCCAGTGCCAGGCGGGTCATGCAAGAACATACACCTGTGCAAAGCTGCATCTCTTAGCGATGCAGCAGCCACTCAGTGTGTTTGGGATGCTCTCTACTTTGATTTCTAACTCTTTTTTCATCAAAAGACACAAACTTTTCTTAGTGATGTTGCATTCACAGCTCTTCCCCTCCTTGCCCTCAGTAGATGAAGTATTGGCATGGCTGAAATCCACCGGAGCCCTGCCACCGGCTTCAATAGGATCAGGATGTATTCCCATGCCTTCAGCTGCCCATTCAGCAGTGTAGAGCTTTGGGAGCATTTTCCAGTTCTCCCTTGGATAAAAGTGGTGAGCTGAGGAGTGGCAGCCGGTTGCCAGCTTAACACTCGCAAGAGAAAGTGGGCTTTGTACCCGCCTGGCAGAGCACAAAGCCACTGCTCAAAGGGCGGCTGAGCAGGGGTATTTTGTATATAAAACCTACTTCCCTCCTCTCTACATGCAGGCAGGTTCCTGCCCACTCCAACAGCTAAACCAGTGGCTTGACACACTCCTGGTTTCATTATTACATTAAAGAAGAAATCTTGATGCAGCCTGAGCGGACACGCGTCATATTTCGGTCGCTCTGGGCACACCGAGCTTCCCTTTGAAGTTTGGTCGACTGAAAGCGCTGGTGGCCACGGGCCAAGAGGAATCATTGCCAGCTCCCTACACTTGCCACTGCTGGCCCACATCCTTCAGCCTGCAGAAACTCAGGGCTGAGGGATGGTTTCCCGCTGGACCGGGAATTAAAGCGCATTGGTAGGGCTGGCTCATCAGCCTTCAGGGCAAGAGGGGTTGCTTTGGGTGCTGACATCTTTCTCAGAACAACATGCACAGCTAATTGCTTCCCAAGACCAGCAAAGTCAGCACCGCTCATGACTGCCAGTGGAAACAAGACTTAAAAACAAGAGGGGCTGCACTGAGTGTAACCACTCAGGGGAAAATCCCTGAATGGCAGCATGGCTGGCTGGGTGAAAAGCTCTGCTCAGCATGCCACAGTGGATAAAGGCAGGGTGCCAGGCTGTTTGAAGTAGGAGGTTTTGAAAATAATCCTGAAAATATTATGATGCTGTGCAGCAAAACAACTGTAGGTCTTCAGGTGTAGTACTGCAGCCTCGAGGGGTCGTCCTCTTTGTCAAAAAAGGAGGACGGGGAGAAAGGAAGGATCAAGGTGCGGATGAGAAAAGTCTGAAGGGGCTGTGACTCTCTTTGAAGAGAAGATTGAGAGGAGAAAAGAAGGGGCAGCTTTGCTTTTCTCTCTCTCAAGTGCAAGAACAAAAGATGCTTCATGAACATGAAAACAAAAATATTTAAAATGAACATGAATTACATGAGACAAAATTGCGTGCAGCACTCGCCACCATAAAGTTATAAATTAAATCAACAGCTCACTAGGACCAGAAGAATATTTGGCATTTTTATGAACAGGATTAACACAAAATCGTGTTAATCAGGAAAAATGTTGAACGGACACAGACTCTTCCTTGTCAAGGCACAAAAGGCCATGGAGTTAGCAAGAAACATCCCATTAGTCCATAATTGGAAATATCATACTTGGACATGCAACAGGATCAGTGGCTTTCCTGACCATGCATTTCTTAGCCATAGCCTTGTAGACAGGATGGAGACCAAGGAGTGCTGCAGGGCTGGGCAGACAGAGATCAGCTGCCCCTGGAGATCACTTGGGTCATGCTGAGCCATGACAGGAGGTGCCAAGTCCTCTTACCCTGAACTGATTTTCATGGAGTCTTCATCATACTGATCTCAGCCTGAGGAGCTGAGGAAGGCACAGCAAGGAGTTTGCTGCCACTTATGCCTGGGGCCAACACAAATTAAACAGCTGCACAAAATCCATGGAGACAAGTGAAGTATCCCAAAGCCACAGGAAAGTGCCATCCACAGATATTCTGGAGCTGTAGGCTGCAATGATCAAGGGCCACCAGTCCCAGGGCACTGGTTTAGGGACCACAGGCAAGGGGCAGAGATGGGGTGGGAAGATTTGCTGTGTGGCCAGTATCCCAGGAATCTGAGCTCTTTGCTACTAATACCAGTGATGGGAAAAATGAACCCTCATGTTTCACTCCCCAGTCCAGCCCCACTGAAGCCACCAGTTCAGCCACCATATATCCCAAGGGAAGAAGCCAGGGCTCCAAGCCTTTTGCAGGGAGTACTGCAGTCAGTGCTTTCAAAAGCTCAAACCATGCACCGGCTGCTCAGCAGATATGAGAGAAGCTTAACATTCCCTTGCCAAACTTAAATCCCCTCTTTTTGCTTCAGCATAATCCCCTTTTCTGCCTCAGGAATGTCCATTTCCGCAAGCAACTTTTAAGGCTTTCCGGACTGCCAATATTGCACACAAGATCCTCTGCCTTTGCTCAGAGCAGGCACAGCCAGCTGAAATGCTGCCATTAAAAACTCACAACAAAGACAGCATGCGAGATGCACTCCTTTCCAGCAGTGCAGAGCTTGCTTTCTTTCCCCCTCCTGAAGCTTGGCAGAAAAGCAGAGCATGTTGTGCTCCAAAGATATTTCTGTACAGGAAAGATTTCTCTAGAAAAGCAGGGCCAGAAGGAAACATTATTAAACTCAAAATCTCCTTACCCTCCCAAGCTCTTTGTCCTCCAGAGCCAGCACTCCTGTGCTCTCCGTGAACAGCTTCACCTTCACTGCAGGAAGCGCATGGGTTGTTGTGAAGTCTCCTTGGGTACCCCAGCTGTCAAAAGAAGGACAAAGTGGTGTTCAGCTCAGCTGGCAGGTCAGCAGCAACACCGCTTGGGCATGAAGTAGTTAACCTAAAATGTGTCTGACACAAGCCAAAGTGGCTGGGTTGTGTGAGTGACAAGGGCATTAACTATCTTCTTTGGGAAATGTGAGAGAGATGTTTGGAAAACCCATGATGGTCCCTGGGGGAAAAAAAGAGAGCATTAGGAAGCAGCATGAAACCAAGTTTAAGAGAACTTTCTTATTTAGAAAGAAGAATATGTCTCCTGCAGTGCCAGCCTGTGTAGTCACACGAGAAGTAGAGGATTGAAGACAGCAGCACCCAGGACGTCTGTAATCACTCATGCCTATGCTCCTCTCTTGGCCAGTTAAGCTCTCATTTCCAGGCTGAGAGTAAGGTTTGCTTTTTCTGAAGAAACTGCAATTTAACCTGAGTCGCCTTCCAAGTCTCAGCCCAATCCAAGTTTAAGTTCAAGTCATTATGTCTAGAGTAATCCTAGTTTGCTAGGACTACAGAGCAGGACACCAGCTCCTTGTGGGTGGGACTGCAGTGGAAGTGCAGGAAGACGCCACCTCTGCAACTATACCATGATCCACTGTCCACTATTTGTACTCCATGAGTCATTCCATGGCTTGGAAAGGAGTGCTATGGAGGCTGAATTACCCACAGCCTCTAGACATGCCTGTCTCTAGAGAACATCTACAAGTTTCTACAACCACAAGTTCCCAAGTGTGCAGAGAACATGAACTCATTCCATGTGGGACCCTGCCAAAGAGTGTGCCATGAGCAACACCTCTGAGGGATGTGGTGTAACACACACTGCAACCCAGAATGCTGCAAGTCAGATGAGAGATTACGCCGTAACTCACTAACCACTGCTATTCACCCTCACTCTGTTAATGACACTTTCTCACTTTAGGCTGTCCTCAACCTAGATCCTCTGCTGAAGAAAGGCAGTTCCATTGAAAAGGCTCAGAAGACATGGTCCAGTGACTAGATATTCCTCAAAGATGAACACCAAGCAGCAGGTTTAGCATTTGGAAAGTGATCAGAAAAAATAATTCACTTCTCCTTGTGCTCTATGAGTATGGGTTTATGCTTTGCTCCCCACTGAGCAAACCTTGTCTAACCAAGCTCAGCAGATAAGCGTGTTCAGCACAGAGCTGATTAACAAACTTGGGTTCCTCATTGGCTTTGCTCTGAAGCTTCGTCTCCTGGTGTCACTGTTTCACATGTTTCGGTTTCTATGATGATGCATCAAACTGCCATCAGTGCCAGAGACCAGAGGTTTGGTTTAAATTATCTACAGCACTATAGGTCCAGTCAGATCCTTTATATCGTATCTTTTTCATGTGTGAGCCATCAGCTACCTAATAAATGTTTTAAGGGCAAGAAGCAAGAAACAACTTAATTTTCTAATCACAGTTTCAGGTCACAGGTTACGTTTTCTCTCAAAAAACTGTGTTGTCACCAGGAGGCAAAGGAGGAAGATTATCTTGCTTTGGGTAAGAGGAAAAAGTAAGAAAATATCCAACCTTACACTGTGTATTTTGACAGCATCTGCTTTATAGAACTCATATCTCTGTTTACTATTAAAAAGCTCTTATTTGTTGAAGCATTCCCAGACCATATGTTATCAACAAATGTTACTAACCAAATACAAACAGTAATTTTCATTAGGTTTCCTTCATGGGAACAACATTAACCACAAAGAGAATAAATGCTTCAAATGACAGCAAACATACATAGCAAACCCTTGACAACACTGATACTTACATATTCATATCCCCAAAAGCCCTGAAAAGATCTGCGCCAACAAATGGAGACCATCAAAAGTTGAGTTTTGTGCTGGCTGGAACCTGTGGTGATGTCATTAGTTCCCATAGTGATGCTCAGCATAAGGCCATAATTCATGCCACTGAAACATCATTTGTATTCAATCTGAGTACCCAGTTTATCTGGGCTGTGTATTAAATTATTGTTCAGAAAATTAGCTCTGGACAGTAGCTAGGTATTAGGACCTTCTGAGGGACTAACAGTGTAATGGTTTCATTTCCATATTTAATCACTAAGCAGGTTATCACTGCAGGAGTTCATTTGTTGGGAAAGTGCATTGGGACCCATTGTGGACAAATGCCATGAAGTAGCCATGCTATCTTGTCCCCCTAAGACAGAGCTTATGCTGACACTTCAAAGCAATAAAACATCTGCAAATGAGGACAAACAAATGTCATTCTGGCCAAAAGGATATACACATACAGATGGATACATATGTATGTACAAACACCACAAAAAAGGTACACAAGCAGAACAATCCTCACAGTACTTCCTCAGTCAAGACCATATTAACTATCTGAATCCTGTCTGAACTCCTCAGCTCAGCATTTCTTATCGCCCAGTGCATCCCAGAGTCTGGAACTGATAAAGAAATGCTGCTGTGCATAGAGAATTTACTAGAATCATCGCCCTATTTATGGAATCTGTGCTGTTCCAGTGCTATCACCAGGATCTACTTTTGTCTCCAGGGTTTCTACTTAGGCATCAAACTTAGGATAAGCAGCTAAACTCTTCTGGCTGCCAAGTGCCAGAGGTTGAGATATGCCCCAGGTGCTAACCTGACAGATGCTGGCCCTTGTTTTACCTTTTACAAGCGAAGTAAGGAGATCATCATTGAAGACTTTGTGTCTACAGATTCACCTAGAGGTGCCATCACAGTTACTGACCAAACAGCCTAAAGTGCTGGCATTTTATCCTGAATGGAACAAAAAATGACAGATATCAAGAGGGTGTGAGTGGCTAACAAGGAACAAAGATCAGCTCTTGTCTCCCGTTACCTCCACAGCCGCATGGAGCACTTGAAGGATGGGCTCCCTGTCTGATTTCTGGAGCACAGACACTGCCCTTACTGGCACATGAGGGGCAGTGATGCCATTGCCAATGCAGGTGCCAGGCTGCTCAGAGCTAGCTGCTCTCAGCTGTCTCACACTGCTGATCTGACAAACCTTTGGGTTGATGCTATTCGGCCCTTCCCAACTTCTGGCCAAAACCTGTAAGACTAGTCTCCTCCTGTCGATGCCGTACCAAGCTCTTACCCTTTCCTGCCATAAGGTCACTGCAGAAACAACTGTCTTCATCCTGTGGAAGTGCAGTGCTTTACTGATCTTTGGCTGTAGAGCTGAGGACTTCTAAAATGCAGATACAGTGATTATAAAGTTAAATTACCACATAGCCAAAAAGACAAAAACATTAAAACACTGTGGCACTGCTATGTTAAAATATTTGATTAAAATACTATTTGGGATTTGAATAAGGCTTGAGCAAAATCCTGTAAGGTTCCCTGTCCTGACTGCACTCATGTATCACATGATACTAGGCAGGAGTGTCTCTGACTTAAGCTGCTTTTCTTCACAATGTCTCACTTACGTGACCTAATATACAATTTTCTCAGCTGTCCTTGAGAGACACTGATTTGGTAATTTCTGTTCAACTCTAGTACGTAAGTTCCTCTAAAGGAAATTTTAGCACCCATGACCTTCCTAAAAGTGAACATATACATTTAATACCCAGGAAAATTCATTAAATTCTTTCATTCATATACTGTGCTCTCCAGCAGGTCTGCTCAGCCCCTGCCTAATTTGAAACAGTCACCCTTCTTCCATCAATGCTCTTGTAACTTGATGTAGCCAGAACACCGATGTCTGTGATTTCTGTAAATAATGAACAAGTGCAACTGGGTTATATTGCTGAGCCATGAATCAGCCCTGCTAACCAGGCTAACAGGGGAGCAGCTGCAGAGCCATGTGCTTTCCATGGGGGTGACATGGGCTTCAAAATTACCAGAAGACACCTTTTATCCCTGTCCAGCTTGCACAGAATAAACATGAAAAAATCAGAAAATGAAACTAAAAATGTGTACTAAAGGAGAGCTATGCTGTCCCCTCAAGTGAGTTCACTCCAGGTGTGCATGACGCTCAATGAACATGGCAGTATCCTGGGACAGATCTTCCCTGCCAGAGATATTGCCCTTCTGCCTTGTTCCCATAAATTCACCACTTAAGTAAAAATGTCTTGCAGAATAATATTCCTACATGTTGGCCAGATTTGCAGGCATTTACTGAGCCACCTGCTCAGTATAGTTTTCCCAAATTAACCAACTCAGCAGTAGTGCCTGTCCCTCCCAAGCCAGGAACACGTCCTTGGAAAGGTAGGACATGGAAGACAGCTGCTTCCATCTCTGCAGGGTCACCAAAACCAGCAGCAGCATCACCCACCCCTCCTGCACAGCCAGCTGGCTGTGTACAAGGGCACAGAGGTCCAGCTTAGCCTCCCTTGCTGTCCTCTACTGCCAGAGTGGGATCCGGTGAGGATGCAATGACTGGCCAGTCTGGCTGCCTCCCTCCTTTGTGCAGTGCTGGTGGAGAGGGTTGTGCTTCATGCACTTCTCTTCATTCACAGCCCTCATCTCTCCTCTTCTGGCATGTCTGTGTCCCTCCTGGTGTACTTGTAGCTTGGTCTCTAAAGTGAGCTGGCTGGTGAAGGGAAGCTCATCAAGATGGCAGCACAGACAGCAGCCTGACAGACACTGCCTGGGCTTGGTGACTGCTTCACCTTGTGTGGTGTGATGCTTTTAATCCAGCCTTGGTTTCTCAGCTTACCGTGGTGCCCAGTCATGGTCCCTGCTGGATTTGGATCCTGCTCTGAGGATGGAGAGTTCAGATCCCACTTCATCACTGGAGACTGAAATGCTACAGTCTCAATTTAATTCTCCCAGAAATCCTGTCTAACAAATTATGGTTTTATTACTTTAGCACATTCCTCCCCTCCCAGAAGAGACCTTTAAATCTTGGGCCATAAATCATGCATGCCCATGCTTGAGCACTGGGAAAAACAGAGTTAGAACAGAAGCACACCAGGCACTGAGCTAACCTACCTTCGTGCAGCTGATGGAGTAGCGCACCTTTTCCTCTAACGTAATGCTAAGCTGTGTTTCTTTTCTACACATTTCTAGAGACACAAGCGAGGAGGAAAATAACCAGGTTTAAAGTATGTTTAACAGTTAACTATATAGGAAGAAGCACACAGGAAAGCTTTTTACTATATTCTCTAATGCTTTATCTATACCAGCCATTCAAAAACATGAACAAGAGGTTAATGACCACAATTATCACAATGATCTTTCTGAACTTTCCTTGCCCATACACGGAGGTGGTAGTTCATTATAATTGAGCACACACAGACTTAGCTCAACAGCAAAACCTGATGCAGGGATGGCGTTAATCCCGCCAGGATGAAAATACCCATTTTTTAAAATGAAAAGAGTGCTTGGGAACTTCTAGGAACACCATGAACTAGACAATGGTGAGCCCTTCACAAGCAGAGGCTGGAAGAGCTGACAGCTCCTTGTAGGGAGCTGTGCTGGTAAGGCACTGAACTGGCAGAGATATGGCACCACAGATGCATCCATGACACATGGCAGAGGCAGGTGCTCACACCTGCACCAGCTAGGTCACAAAGCCATAATAAATAGAAGCAGGGCATCCCAAAGCCTTTGGGAAAATATGTACTCTTTGCAGCTCTTGTGGGTAATGGCAACAGATAATAGGTTTTTCGTTTGTGTCTTCGGGACTTGGAAAAACCCAAAGGCACAGAAGAATTCAGGCTTTTTTTAGGCACTCCAAGAAAACCCACAGGCTGGGTCACACAGCCGGAGATCTGTGGGATTCACGCACAACTCCACACACAGCTCTGTTTCAGCAGGAAAATGCCATAAACAACTGCCAGTTTGGAGATGCTGTGCTGGGGACAGCTACAAACTGGTTTGTGACTTACTGTAGTAGGACTACAAACCTCAGTTGAAAACCCACAAATTTAGTGGACTGTACTACTGTGTACATGTGCCTCAGTCACCTTCTCTGGGCTCCTGCTATTGCAACGAGATCTAATTAAGTCAGTAGAGTTAGGCCTTAATTTGCCTCATCCCAGTTTAGAGGCAGGAAGCAGATGAAGCAATGCCTGACACAAAGGGCCCCTGTCTTTCCACTGCTAGAAAGGGGTGCTGGAGGTGACTGCTGTGGGTTCAGAAAAAAGATTTGAAATGAAAATCTTAACACATATAGATGCCCATACATTGCTCTCTTTCTTAGCACTCAGGTGCTAAGAAAGGCACCTTTCCATTCTGCCTGTAGAAATGCACTGAAAATGGTTTGCATGCATAATACATCTTGATTCCCAAGGGCTGCTGAGCCTCCTCTGGGATTCCTCCCATGGTAAAACTTTGATGTGTTTGCTCACCTTAAAAACAGGATAACAAAAGACATCAGACGCAGATTGACAATGCAGCCTATTTTTGTTTACATTTGTTTCCTCCCCTCCTTTTCTGCTGCCAGAACAGCCTTTCAGTCCCATCCCCTTGGGATAAGCTGAGCTGAAGTGGGACTGACAGCACAAACAGATTTGATTCCCCCTAGACTTTCCCACACAGACTCTGCAATGATTTAAAACCCGGTTTCACTGATGCAGCACCCGTGCAGGCGCTGACAAGTCAACACTCCTGCAGGCACTGGCTGGCAGAGGTGGCTGTACCTGCCTTCCCTGGCGCCACGGAACACCGAGCAAGGCCATGTCTGTGCACGGAGCACTGATGTCTGCTCTGATGGGATAACCCAAGGGTGCTCTGAGGGAATCCATCGTTTCCCATGGCACCTTAATTCCTGCCGAGCATATAACATTCCCTCTGCTAGAATAGAGCACCATTAGTAAATATTTTGCTTACACAAAGGGCATTTATTTTCCCAAAAACACCACTGCAGAAAGCACTATGGTGTTATTTAAAGGTGAGCAGAGAGTGCATCACTAAGGACTGGGCTCCTTCTACAGCAGCTAAGGAGGTGTTCCAACCTCCAGCATTTCATGGTCTATTCATTTTCTGTTTCCACGGCTCTCAGACACAATGTATGTGTCACACATGCAGACACCATCTTGCTTAACATCATGCAGACAGCAGTACCAGATCATCTCTCCCTCTAGGAGCTGCAACTCCCACATCCTCAAACTGGCTACGGCAGCAGTATGCTGCCAGCTGAGAGAGAAGTATGTCTCAGAGAGCATCACATCTGTGCCTGAGTGTGCAAGGTGCAGAAGGAACAGGGTAAAGCTGACAGAGACTGCACCAAAGCAAAGCCTGCAAAGGTCTGCTCTTGATCTGCTTGTGGCTCACACACAGTCCCCACAGATCCTGTTCCAGTGCCAGCACAGGGCACCACAGCCAAGAGGAGCTGCTGAAGCCGAGGGCACAGCTTTAGGAACCCAAAAATGAATGAACTTTGCTATGCAGAAAATACAGCTTGATTTGTGTTTCCTGAGAATGACTGATACACTGGGGAAGTGTCATGAGGAAGGAAAAAGCGATGGGAGGTGGATTTAATCACATAATAGCTATTTATGGCCACGAGATGGCATTCCTGCCCCAGAGATGTCCTTCTGCCATGCCTGCACCCAGCTCAGGATCACACACCCCTCCCAGACTGCTGCACCCTGGGCTGGACTCTGCTGCAGAAATCCCTCAGCTGGTTTGGGTGAAAAATTGTGGCAGTGCTATTCAACACAATTTTTTAGGTATTAACAGGGAAGAAAAAAAAAAAAAAAGTTGCATGATTACTTTCCATGATTTAAATGATGACTGCTTTTCAAATGCCCTGAGCTCTTGCTTAATACTATCACAATTAGAAGAGAAAAACTCATCAGGAGGAAATGGAAATGAAAGCCCAGCACTGTTTTACTGGGAGGTCTGAACTGAAATAAAAATTGCTTTTACAAGGGCTGCCTACTGTATATGCTCCATCAGTGTATCTGCTTTGGATACAGCATGAGTTTACAGTTTCATTCATTAAAAGCCTGTGTGCATTTACTGCCTGTGGCTGTGACCACTTCTTGAATAGGGTGACTTCAATGCCACACACATGCTAATCAAAGTTTCCTTTGGCCAAAGATGCTCTATTGAACCAGCCACAGAGCTGCTCACCTCACAGAATGATTAAATTCAAATATGATTAATCACTGCTATCTAATCTTGTCACCCTGGAAGAAAGCACAACTGCAGAGGACTGCCGTTGGTTGAGGCCTGGTCATGATTTTGGACTTAATAAGGCCATACCCTGCCAGACTGACAGAAACTTAGTATCTCACAAGCACAGACCATGGAAAAGGAGACAGAAATCCTCTGCCTGAAAATACAGGTTACTGGTTTGTGCCAACATAGTCTAGACTCTCCTTTATAAAACTTAGTAGAGAGCAGTGAAATATTTTCTAAATGTAAACAGCAGAAAACAACACAAGGTACCCTTCCAAAATCAGCTAAAAGGAGGAACAAGAAGTGTGAGATCATCTCTTGTTGTGCCACCACTCACATTTTTGCTGTCCTGTATTTTTCTAAGCCAGGATCCATGACAGGAAGCCCAAATCCAGCCAGACACCTGAGTTTGCCTTGCCTTACTTCTGACAGCTAGAAGCAAAGTCACACGAGCATCTCCAGGGTCAGTGGGGATGACTGGACAGTTCTAGCAGGTGAGGCCCACCCAGCCATATGCACGCTCCCCTCTCCATAAGCATGCCTTGTCCTCCTTGTCCACGGAGTGACAACAGTACGTTGCTCCCTTTAAGTGCTTTTACACTTAGTTCTTAGTGGTTTGTTGGGAGATGCAGCACATTCACAAAGCCAGTCATTCTACCTTCATTTCACAGAACGGACACCTAAAATGTTGAAAAACCACTATCAAGGTCGGTCTTCTCATTTCACCATTCCAGAGCTTTGTCCAGACAGGAGCAGGCACAGTGCCAATTCTTTAAAGCATGTTCTCTAACTCCCTACACTGCTTTGCAGCAATAGCAGTGCCCCTCATTAAATAATAATGTGTGCTACTTGTACACAGCACTTAATAAATAAACCAACAACTGGGCCCTTTCACATGTCTCATGCCCCGCCTTTCCCTTGGCAAATGTGCAGAACTTACACTAACGCATGGCTTAATTTTTTTTAGAACACAATCTATGAGCAATAAACAGCATGACTGAGCTATCCCAGAACTTGCATTTTGCAGTTCTCCTCTTAATTAAGCACAATTTCAGATCACTGAATCTCAATCTCATTTCAATGTCCTTTTGGTTTTTCCTATCCCCATCTTAAGGTTGCAAGCATAGGAGTGATGAAGCAGACGGGTGTCGATGAAAATCGCCTTGGGCATCATCACGCCTTCTGGAATACCATAATTTGAATGTATGTGCTATCACAGGAATACATAATTCCCAAGTGCACAGGAACACTCAAGAAATTAGACAGCTGGCAAGAAATGCAAGACATTCATCTGTGAAAGAGAAGGTGCATGAGCTCAACCCTTACTAGACACCAGAGAATCCATGTGAAAGCAATGCTATATGTGTTCTAAAAGTCAGGGAAAACACAGTCAGAGCTTGCACTTACTTGATACTGGAAGAAACCAAGTAAAAGGATTAAGTGTAAAGAAACAAGCCTTCATTATTCTTCAACACAGCTTTTAGTGTAACGGTGTAGTGCAGGACAGCAGGAACTGCACATGAGACCTTTGGGAACAGGG
The DNA here is from genome assembly GCA_013399195.1 of Dicrurus megarhynchus. NCBI lineage: Eukaryota > Metazoa > Chordata > Aves > Passeriformes > Dicruridae > Dicrurus > Dicrurus megarhynchus. Next base: position 559,677 of record VXAD01000132.1, on the reverse strand, counting down.
CCCCGCCTGGGATCACCATCCACAGTCCCAGCAGAGTATTCCACAGCTGTCCAGAAGGCTCCTCCACAGCAGTGTGGCTGTCTGAGTGACAGTCAGGGTAAGGGAATCCCTACGGGATCTTGCCTTTATTCTGGAGAAAAACTAAAAGCTGCCTAATCTAAAGCAGAATTTTTGTCCCAAGTGGCCAAGAACCAATCCTGCAGAACAGCTATGAAGGAGCATCAGAAAAGGTTCTGAATTCCTAATTAAAAAGGGTAGTAAATCACTTGCATGAAGACTTGCCATAATAGATCACATGCTTGCACTTGGGTAATAACTTTTTAGTGCATTTTTTGCTGTGCTTAATGACTTGTCCACAGCCTCCACTTTCAGAAATGGGAACGTCACAGCATAAATCTCAGAAGCATTATGGAAATACTGTCACACAAAAGGGAATTAGAAGAGCAGGTCAAACCAAGCTAACAGCAGAACCCTTCAGGTGCAAAGTCATGCACAGCCTCATCAGAAATCTGTCTCCTAGGCATGCTAAATAGCTCTAAGTGAAGAAAACCTGTGTCAGGGATTTGGACACCACTTTGTACCCTTCAGCCTTAGACACAGGGGCTAAAAGCAACCGCTCTGAAGTCCCTGTCCCTGTCACTGTCACCTCTTAGCCCAGGAGCATCGTGGGCTCAGGGCATCTGCACCATGCTCACAGAGACCAAAGCTGAAGACTTCTCCTGGAAGACATTTCCCCAACAGATGCCTTGGGGCAGACTGACCCTTTGCTCCGAGCCTCACCCCAGGAAAAAGGACTGTACCTCACAAGCAATGGTGTCTGATTTTGCCATAGCCAGTGACCTGCTTTAACACATTCCTAAGGCTCCCAGAGGTTTCCTAAGGAGAAAGAGCTGCAAACGTCTGCACAACTGTGAAATGAAGTCATGTGGCTGGAAAGGCAATCCAATCAGTGTGGGTAATTAAGACAGCTTATATTTAATGCTGAAGCCAATTAGAAGACTGAGGAGGAGAAAAAAAAGTAAGAAAAAGCAGCTATTTCTTAAAATTTCCTTTTGCTTTGTTTTTTACCCAGCATCATGAATTTTGCTTACACAGGGCTTAGCTAAGCATGCAAACCTAAACGTGAATGTTTGCTTAAAACTGTGTAGCCACATAGGACCTGTGCCTAAGCTCTGCCACGTATGGAAGAGACGTACCAGGCCTGGCAACAACAGCTGTACCGAGGGATGCGCAACAAGAATTAAACTCTACTCTCACTCACATCAACATAAACCCCTTTAGTTTAGCAGAGTCAAATTACTTATATGGAATATGGAATATTCATTTGGAATTTATGTGTCTCAGAAGGACTTTTCTCATTTCACCACTGGGGATTGTTTGTGGCATCTCCCAACAAACCACAGCAGCAAAACACTGACGGTGACAGAACACTCCTATCACACTTCTCTCTGTGCAAAGCCATCGGGCATCACTTCAAACTCCAGGGCCTGAGGCAGGGGATTCCTGAATGAAAAGACCAGATTTTCCCCTTCCACAGACAAAGCATCCCCCCTTGCCAGTCTCCCTTCCCACAGGGCTTCTCTCTTTGCTGCTCAGTGCCCATCTCCCAGAAGGAGGAGGTGACTGAACAGCTCTACGGAAGGATGCTGTGCAGGTCCTGTCTCTCTTCATGGTCAGGCAGTGGGCTCTGATGGATGTGGCACACCAATCTGAAACAAAAACTCTGGCTGAGTGATAAGCTTGGAGGTTTGGTGCAGGGATGTGAACAAGGGCAGTCTGTCGCAGCAGAGTTAAGCAGCAGAGCTGTCACAGCATCTTGGAACAAATCAGGGAACAGCATCAGAGCAAGCATAAAGATAAAACCAGACACTCCCATCTCCTAGGGAGGTGGCTAAGGGAAAGGAGATGGGAGAGGTTTAGAAGTTTACCAAAGACATTACTTTATCAAGAGTGAATTTCTGGAAAGGGAACAAGGTTCAAGCCCTTGGTCATGAAAAACATAAGACGTGGCATGGAGTCAGATGAGACCCCACTGAGTGTCCTTTCTCCAGCACTGCCCTACAGCACACGCTGAAGAAAACTACATGAAAAAAAATCCCAAACAATGAAGAGTGGTCTTTCCTCCTTCAGAAAACAATAAGCTTCTTCCTCACTTCTCATTCTCTGAGCTACTGCACAACCCTTGCAATAGGACTGAAGAGACTGCTCTGCAAGGGGGATATATAACATCAAAATGAAAACACTTGCAGAGGAGCAGCCCACACCCCTGTCCCTTCTTGGCATGTCAAACGCACAGAAAGGTTGGCCAGATTCTTCCCCCACCAGTATTTACTGCTTCTACCCCAAATGGTTCAGCTCAGTTCAATTCAGGAACACCCAATTTTCACTACTGTGAGAGAGGAGAGAATGAGACTTACCTGGGTGCCAAACTATGTCCAGGTGAATCTATAGCATTTATTCACATGGCACATAGGTTCTTGCTGTTGTTTGGGTCTCTTTTCTTTTGTTCTGCTCACATCAGCACTGCTACAAACACAGGTCACTGTTTAAATATATCCAGCAGCTTCTCTAGAGATTTTAGGACAGGGGGGTTGTGGCTGGATCTTTTGTGCTATTTCCAAACCCCTTGACAACCCTGTTCCCAGGCTGCACAAACAGCAGCACTACTAACACAGCTCCTGGAAGGGCATTTTGGAGACATGCAGAGGGCAGACCACAGGCCAGTATGCAGGGAAGGGGGAGAGGGGTATAAACCCCACAACCATCTGCAAGAACACAGTTCCAGCATGAAATGAAGTACAAACCTTCTCACACTGGGATTTGGGATATCTTTTAGAGGCATCTGCGTGTTAGGGCATAATACACAAAAGCTTTTTCTTACACAACTTATTAAAAGCACTACTAATAAAATACTGCAAGCCTGATCTGAAATGAACCTTGCTATTTCAGGTCTGGCTTTCTCTAGAACTGTGCTATCCCCTGCATCTGTGCTGAGGCAGATAATCCTCACATGAAGGGATTGGGCTTAAAATGTCAGGAATCCAACATGAAGCCTGAGAAGAAATAGAAGGCCAGTATTTACTGTTGTCCCAAAAAACCACACTCCTTGCACACAACTCACTTGATCACTTGGTATTGATCACTTGGTATGTGTGGCTGCTAATCCTGCTGCTACCTTGCCGCTCTCAAAATCTGCAAACAGGATTCAAGCTCCAAAGTCACTAAGATGCTTTCTTCTCAAGAACTGCTGGTTTTGCACCAGAAAGATGAAAGAAAAATCTCTCACAGACCTAGACCAGTGCTTTTGGAAATCCTTCCCTAGCTAAGAAATGCCTTTTGCCATTAGAGATGTGGAACTTAGGCTGGAACCCCTGGCATGGCATTTACCTGAAGAGCAGCCACCATCACCAGTGGGCTGTGACTTGAGTGCTCTAGCTGAGGGCTGGCATTTCAAGGACACATGAGAATATAGTGAACAATTCCACGAGTTAGGTGAAAAGATGTCCTACAAAGTTGAGTGGCCCCGTAACACTCTCCATCCACCCGAGGACACAGGGCTGCCATAGAAAAGTGAAGTCTTCCAGTGAATCTTACTGTTCAAATGTAATTTTTCTCCCCTGATGCTTATAAGGAATTTAGTCTTTTGTAGCCTGTAGAGCCTCCAGACAGTGGCAAAGCTGAATTTCAGTTTCAAGGCTGGCAGTTTAAAAATGCTGCCTGTTTCCAGAACTGTTTTTCCATTCACTGCATATTCTGACCGCAGGTGCTTAACCCACATTTTTTGAAACTCTGAGATATAAAACTTCTGGGACGTACAGAGATAACTTGCTTCAGTGTTTACAGTTTCATAGTGCTGAGGCTCAAAATCCCCAAGTGTTCCTCACCCCCAGGCAAGGCAGCATCCTCTGCCAAAGCACACAAATCCTGGGATGCTGGGCAGCGAGCAGTCCCTCATGCCTTCCCTGAGCTGCTTCCTTTCTTTAGGGGTGGTTTGCTTATTACAAAAAGTACGGAAGCAAACATGGTGTAAATTACCTCAGTGAGACTGATGTCGGCATCTAAACTAACACCTCAGAAGGCTGTTTTGCCTGGCCATATACCTTTTGTTTCTAAGGCAGCACTGCTCATAAATGCACCAAAAACTTCTCTGAGCTGTTTCTATCACCGCCCTCATCAACCGAGTACCTGAGGGCCTTCAAGTCTTGTATTAACCAAGATGACAAACGTGTCACATCTGGTTCATTCTCTCTTTCCTTCTCAAGAGGAGAACTTAGGTACAGTAAATTGCTTTCACAGGGTTTTGGTTTCCTCTGTCTGTCCTGCTGTGCCTGGGAGGGGAAGCAAGGTGAAAGAAACACCTCTAATGCAGAGAGGAAAAAAGGACAAGCTTTTTGTGATGGCCTCTGGTGTCTGTGAAAGTTATTCTAGAGCCTCAGCTTGGCTGGTCTTTGGTTCTGCAATGAAAAGGTCCTAGGACCCTCTAGGAATACAACCATCAAACCTACTCCCCTCCTAAGCCATTTCCATAGGTATCAGCCCAAGTGCTGGAGCAATCCAGAAGACTTTAAGCCTGGATCACACCTCTACAGGAAGCCAGGGGAGAGAGAGATGAGTGTGATGGACTTGCATAACTTTTATCACACTGCAGCACTCAGTGCTGGCTGCATTTTCTTGAGGGCTGATAGCTTCATGCCCAGACACTGTACATTTAATTATAATAAAAAGACCCACTCAAATAAAGAGTTCGCTCCTGCAGGTCTTATTTTCAAAGCAAATCTCATAGAAATGCTCCTACTTCTTGCAGTAAGAAGACCTGTGTATGGAAAGGCAGACCCTTTGAGCAAAAGTAGGATGAACAGGCCAATCTAAACTAGTACATGTAACCCAGGAGAAGTGTGCTTTTTCAGTATGAATAGTAGTAATTTCCACTAAATAAAGCCCAACTTTCTTCACTGAAGCAATAAGAATACCTAAAATAGTGACAATTGTAGGTTCTCATGGAAATTTTGCTCCAAGCACAGCTCTCTTCCTTCCTTCTCTAAAGAAGATACCAAAGCAATTTGAAAAGTAAGCCAGGCAGCGGCACTTTCCCTAGTTTGGAATATTGTTTTTGAACTGCTTACTGCAGGTTCCTGCTGCTCTGGTGCAGCGCAGGGCATGAGGCACCAGCAATTTCTGTGCCTCTGTGAGAGGACAGTGACAGAGGGAAGGCAGCCTGTCCTTGGCTCTGCTCTGTCCTGCCTCCATCCACTGCTCCTAAGCTGCCTGCAGTGCTTGTGCACTCCCATGTCCTGCAGCCAGGGGGTTCTGGATTTCCTTCCATGAGCTTGAGAAGTTTCTGGCAAAACACCACTGAGGACTGGCCACTGGGAATGGGATATGAGCACAACAGCTCATATCCCTACTGCTCCCTGCTCCTGGAGGAGGCTTCATACCACTTTAACAATTCTCCGCTGTGAGGAATCGCACTGAGAATTTAAGTGTGAAATCTCTGAAGTCATCCAGAGAAAAATTGTCTCAAGTCCATAGTGTTTCAAGTTAACTAATCCCACAAATTGGAAAGGAAATAAGCCATTCATCATTTTCTCCTTCCAAATAACAAAGACCAATCACTACTGCTAGGCACTTAACAACATCCAGCTAAGACAAAAGAAAGCCAAGTATAGGGTCAAAAGTTGGGATCTGGGGACAAGGTCAAAGAGGACAGAACAAGACTCTGCCCTTGAATGGGACTGGGCCAGAGAGGCCTCAGATAAAGCTTTAACTGAGTCACTTGAAGCTTTTCCCAGCTCCTCTCTTCCACCTCTGGCTGTGGCTGCCAGACTGTGTCCCTGCCAGCTGTTCCCTTTCCCGTAGGACTGCCAAAACCCTGACAGTGAGGACAAGATAATGTACCTATACCTAATGGCATCAGTTCAGATGGACACTCAGACAAGTACTTATCTAAGCACATGCTTAACTCCATCCCTATTTAGTAAAGCACTGACGTATAGGCACAAATTTATCTCTCTATGGCTACACGAGACATAAGCCTCTCATTAATACTTTCTCCCCCTCGGTCAGGGCTTATGTGCCATTCTTAGCTGCAAGACAGCACTCTGCACGTGTGGAAGGCCATGTTTCTCCTCTGCTTCTGAGAGTCTCCTCTGCCCTCACCATGCAGGAGCCAGAGCTATCTGCAGTGACTTGGCAGCGCAGAGATGGGGCAGAGGAGAGCGTGGTGGAGACACCAAAGAGCAAAGCAAGGCTTACGTTGGCTTTGAGGCTTCAGCCTGATCCGTCTGCAGTTTCTCCCCACCTTCAACTTCCATGGTGCAGTACACGATGCGGTTGGGGGCCAGTGACTTCAGACCCTGCACCTCCATGATGACAACCTGCAGGCAGAGAAGGAGAAATGTAAGAGGAGCAGCTTCCTTCAGACCTTGCTGAGGCTGCTGAACCCACGGGGTCAGCCAGTGCTGGGGTCCTTCCTGTGCTGCTGGATGTTCGCGGTGGCAAGTGGGCAGGGACGATGGCACTGCCTAGGCTGAGTGGGACTGTGGCAGCCAGCCAGGTCTGTATGGAGACCAGGATTCCCTCTGACTTCACATGGGCTCACTGAAATCCTTGGGTGTCCAAAGCTGTACCAAGCTTCAGGAGATGGGGTTCACAGACATGGTCCTGCCTCATCTAGAAGTGCCCTAATATGTGAAATCCAAAAAAAAAAAAGCACACAACTATTCAGCTTGTGCCAAAAGCATATTTTCCATATTAATCATAGAATGGTTTGGGTTTGACATTTTGAAGATCATCTGGTCCAATCCCCATGCTGTGGCAGGGATATCTTTCAGTAGATCAGGTTGCTCAGAGCCCCATCCAACCTGACCTTCAAAAATGCCAAGAATGAAACACCTATGTCCCAGTTGTTCCCTGTTCCAGTGTCCTACCACCCTCATCAAAAACATTTTCTTTTTTATACTCAATCTAGATCTACCTTCTTTCAGTTTAAAACTGGTGCCCCTTGTCCTGTCACTCTACAGCTTTGGTAAAAAAAAATAATTTAAAAAAAAATCTTTCTTCATCTTGCTTATAGAAAATCTTTCTTATTAAGAAAACACCACCTAAGTTCCTTGCAGGTAATTAATCTTTTTTCTTTTTTTAAAGGTGATTAATTCCATTAACCACATACCTTAAACATTTCTACAATAAGCACTGTGGGAGTTTCTGATCATGTTTTATTACAGCTATCTATGCACTATATACACAGGGATTTAAAATTCCTCTCCTCAGGTCTTCTGATCTGTCTGGAGCTGAGGATCCTCTCCCGGCACACAGAGCTCCACAAACCCTCTGATGAGTGCACATTTTTGGTAAAAGCTTTCTTGCAGAAGGAGTTTTGTGTGCTGAGCAGTGCCCAGACCTGCCAGCTCCTGAAGTCTGGGCTTTGACTTCCCACCAGATGGGGTTCAGCTGGAGCAAAGCATTTGTGACAGCCCGTTGTAAGGGTGTCCCCTCACACACAGCTGTACGCACTGCACACCTTCTGCAACAGAGGGGGCTACTGCTTTGTAATAGTTCCCTGCTCCTCCCTATGGGAATGGGTGGAAGTCAGGCTTATTTGATGCTGCTCTTAAAGGCACCATCTCTGGTTTCACAGCCCTAGTTTTAAATAAGACTGAACTGAATACCATAAACTTGGTTTCAGACACTTAATGAGTTAAATTCTGAGACTGGACAACCAGTGTTGTTAAGTTTTGCATTAGCATGATAGGTATAACAAGAGACCCCCAAGGAAGAGAAATAAACAGGAAACTACACAAAAATAGAATATTCTGATTTTTCTGCATCCTACATTTTTGACTCCATCCTGGTAGTTGTTTTGACAATGTAACATAAACCCACTCATTGACAGACAACAACAATTCTGTATGGGTGAACTGACGACTCCTCAAAGTAAATATGCCTACAAATAGACCACAAATGTATCTGCACGAAACAACTGAGGTGGCTGAAAACGGCTACTGAGTAACACTGTTCCAGGACTGAGGCAGCAGCAGCACCTGCCTTCCCCTGGGCTGCACAGACAAACTGCTCGACAGAGCGCTGAGCAGAAAGTCAGTGTGCAACAGAGAGCAAAGAGCAACCCAGCACAGCATAATATTTCCACACAAACTGCAAACCAATCTGTTGGGTGAATTCAAACCCCAGCAATTTTTAACAATTCTTCAAAGAGGAAGCAATTCTCGCAGGGAAATTCTTGCAGAGCAACACCTCTAGCTGGCAATAGTTAAACATGCTGATATTTACAGTGTTGCATTATTGTACTGCTTTGGGGGACAATACAGGCTCAGGGTTACTGAGCTACACTTGGTAACAAACTGCATTAAGAGGTCAGTTAATGGTGCAGATTTCTGAGCCATTTCATATACATCATCAGGAAATGCCAGACAGTGTGTATCACATAGATTGTTCCAACAAGGTGGTGAGACACCTGAAAGGACACAGTGTTTAATCACAGGCAAAGCTTCCAGCAAACAGAGAGTGATTTCTACTCACCTCTCTCCACCTAACCTAAATTTGAACTGAGCAGAAGTTGGCTGCTGTGCTTTTTACTCCCATGAACTCTGCACACTGTTGTGTGCGTGTAGCTTACCTCCAGGGAGAACGACAACACGACATCTGACTTGGAAAGCTGGTTCTCATTTTCCTCTCCCATGTCAATTATTGAGGTGTTGTGGCTACGTTTCAGCTTCTGCAGCTTGAACTCAGAGCCTCCTTTAGACACAGGCATGCTCTCCAAGTTTGCCATCAGGAGATTGACAGATGACTTCAGCTCCTCAATGTACATGTTCTCCATTTCTTTGGACACAAACTTGGGAAACTTGCGCTCCTTGGATTTGGAAACAAACACAACAGAATGAATGTTTGTGATGATCAACAACTACTTGTTGCAGTGGGAGAATCTCCCAGGAGCATCTACAGAGGTTTGTGAGCAGGGAACTCCTACAAACCAGATGACAAATTACAGCTTCTCCCTGGGTAATGTAGAAACATTATTGCTAGTTTTTCATAGAATTACTACTTGGTACTTGTCCAACTTTCCAGTATCTTGCATGCACTTACATTTCACTGACTTTTCTATCTGCAAATGGACTTTTTCCCGTGGATGTATTCTCAATTACAAACACCCCAGGCCGGATCTCTACTGAACTTTGTGATGAACAGCAACTTACTAAGGATTCAGAAGATGCTGACAGTAAGAAATTTGTTTTCCAGTCTCCCAATTGTGCCAGCTCTTTTTAAAACACTTCTGAGCAGTTGCTCCATCAGGTTTCTAGGTGTGAAAGGAGCCCAAAGAGGGAAAATCAGCCATGTGTGGGCAGGAATGTTTGGTCCTAACTGGAAGAAGGGGTAAAACATCCTTCCCACTACTTGCCAAAGCCTGAGCCTCCCCGCAAGAAGAGAGCCTTTCACTGAGACCCTTCAGCGCTGCTTGCTGTCAACAGGAAATTTAAACTCTAAAACCAAAGGTAACAGTGAGAGCAAAATATGATGTTCCCCAATGCAAGTTCTCAGCTTTGAACTCCTACCCATCACCAGCCTGAGCCCTACATCTTCTGACAACTCTTCCCATGGCCTGAATCTGCTCAGGATTCGAATGTCTCTCAGTGGGTTATGAGACACTGTGCAAGGTGTAAGACAGTAAGGTAGCATCTACAGCCAGGGAACACAAGGCTAACATGCAAAGAATCTTGGTGGCAATTCACAACATTGTAAAAAGCCATTTGTAAAATGCATGCTAGAAAAGAAAACAAGGTCATGTTTCTTCTAGAAGACTGTCATCAGGCTGCTGAAAAAGTTCTCCTCTGCACTAGTTTTTGCATCAGTCCTCAACAGCTTACCCACTACAAGCAGAGCTCACAGCAGCACTCACACCAAGCAATTGAAGTATAGTCATCTGTTTCCAGCCTTAATCTTGGGAAGTAATTCCCTCATGCAAATTAGACCTAAGATACACTACCTAATCAGCCTGCTGTATTGTCTGTGCATTATATAAGTTGCAAGTCACCCTTAGGAAAAAAAAACCCAACTTTTTTGTAGATTTTGAGAACTACTGCTGAAGCAATGATGTTCAGACATTATTGCTTTTTTTACCCTGCTGCCATCTATCTCTCCAGGGACTGCAATTTTGGCACTGCCCTCACAAGCCTCTTCAGAAGTGCAGCAAGGACTGAGACATTTCACTGTGTGCCATCAGCAACTTCTCATATTAAGGCTAAAAATGTAGTCTGAAGTTATGTGTAACAGTTTAACTGGGACTATTTAACTGATGTTGGAAGTGCAGAGATGTATGTGTGGTCTCAAATCACCCATCAGACTGGAGATAAAGCTGGGGGATGTCTGGAGTAAGACACCATCAAGAGAGCAGACAACAGGAAGAAAGGGCATTAGTCACCTCCCCATGTACTGGGAGCAGAGAGAGGATCAGGAATGGGGACAAGCATGGAGAGAAGCAGAGTTAAGATACTGAGGAATGATCTGTCCAGCAGGCTGGAGCAGAGTGGGTCCAGCCCCAGACAGACATATCACTCTAGTGTCACTACAAGGTCTTATTTAGTTGCCCCTATACGTGCTCCTCCTTGTCCTTGAGGTCAGGTGACTGGGTGGGGGAAAAGGCACCACAGGACAGCAGAGCTCCTGCTACTGCAGAGAAAAATATACATCCGCCTTGGCATCACTCAGCTCTCAGCTGTAATGCTGCTGTATTTAGCTGCTGGAAAAGTACAACATGCAGACTGTCCAGATTCAGCTTTAAAACGCCTGCTTGACTTCGAGCATGATCCTCAAGCCACCTGGCTCCAAGGCTGGGCTGATGTGCTTTGATGGAGTCAGGCTCAGTGGGGGACCTTGCCTAGTACTGCCCTAGTGCTGCACTCACCTGGGCACATGGGAAGGCAAAAAGACCCAGAGCTGTGTCCTGGTATCCAGAGGCAGGAAAGCTGGCATGCACAGTGACTTGTTCAAGGTCACACAACAGGTCAGACGAAGCCTCGCAGAGCCACTGGTCCCATAAGACTCCACAGCCTTTGCTGCCTCTGAAGTGCAAATGTCCTAGTGTGCCTTTCTTAATTTATTAGCGAGGCATTAATTTTCCTTGAGCATGGAATCTCCAAGACAGCCACCTCAGGGCTGATTTCACAAGCACTGTAAGCCTCCCTGTGCAGCAAATCTGCATTAAAAGCTGCAAATTGGAGATAAGAATAGAAATGCTATCCTTTCACTGAGCTGAATTGTGAACTTGTCCTCTGTTACAAGGAAAGCAGCCTTGCCCCCAGAAGGAGGATATAAAAAAGGATTCAAAAGGTCATTTGGATGCCTCCAAAATATGGCATTCATGGATCTGAAAGAACAAGGTTTCTCACAGGCAGATGCTGGCAGGACCTGACATTCTGGAGAGAAGGCCTGCAGCAGTAACAGAGATTAAATATCCATAGTTGTGAACTGGAACACAGGTAAGACCCTTTTACTCTAAACCACCCTCCAAGCTGCACAGCTGTATTTTGAAGGCTGAATTCTGCACAGGGATATGTCAGGTTATGTTGAGGAGTTTCCCCCTGACTCTCTCTCGGAGAGCCAGCAGTGTCACGGTTTGTTTTCAGCATCCTCGGGGGAAGAATGAAAATGGCAAATTCTCATTTGCAAAAAATAATTAATGAAGCTGCAGCTTCTGCTGGCTGCTACTGAATCATGCATATTGTTATTCTACATGCCATAAAGAGAAAATGAAATTACAAAACCAGGCAATCTTTTTCTGGCACCCAGGGCCTGGCTACCTATCTCAGAATCAGAGCAGCCACACTCAGTGCAGGGGCTTACACTTCACTGCAAATAAATACTGTACATTTTCTTGACAAGAATAAAGTTGCAAAGGGCCAAATGCTGAACAAAAGAGCTGCAGTCAGTTTGCTGTTTTGCTGCACCATTGATTGGCCATGTGGTCCTTGGCCGTCTCACTAATTTTATCAGTGAAGTAGGGAAAGCCAGAGCCTATGTCCCCAAAGACAAAACAGCAGCAGATGTTTAACAGAGGTGTTAGTGAGGAGGAGCTGTACAGGCTCCACCAGCACCATTGTTAATGCCTAACTATAAATCAATATGCTCTGCTTTTCACACCCAGGCATATCAGTGTGGTTGCAAACAGCTCTGATATTAAATTTCTTACAAAGAATCCTAATTTGGGCCCAGCTCAGTGCTGGGAGGACTGCTGCTGAAAGGCAGGCCCCTAGACTGATTAGATCTTTTTTTTGACTTGTAGTAATGGTTTCTTGATTATCAAGAACAGCCAGATAGATCATTCCCAATGACTTCAGCCCCATTAAGGGCTTTATCAGTGACTCAGAGCATCTGATTAGAGGCAAAGATAAAACTTGGCCATACTGATGTCAACAGGATCCTCTCCATCATCCACTGGAGGCCATGTAAATCTGCACTGTGTGAGGGTGTGATTTGCTCCTAGGGAGTCGGCGCCTTACAGAAGGGCCCCTAGGGAGATTTGCTGAGTGCTGGGTTATCAAAGCTGTTTGGAGGTCCCGTGCCTGCTGCTCCAAACAGCAGCGATGTCTGCAGGGCACAACACTGGCCTGACTACTCTCATGCACAGTGTGAACTTGTTTGGGACAATACATCTGAAGGACCTTTATTGAGGTAGCATTTACCTACAGGCAGGAAATTGTGGCTCTCATCAGCCCAGCAAACAACACAAATCCCATTAGGACAATTCTTGGCTCCTTTTTTTACACGCCATCACCCACCTTATTGTCTAGGATAGAAATGTGACCTCTGAGGATTCACAAGGGATTTTTCAGGAACCCAAACTGTCCCAGCTCATCAGGACATTTCAAGAAATGCACATCACAACAGCTTCATCTTATTTTGTTTCCAGCTAATAATTTTTAACTGGTAATTATTGTGAGAAGAAACTCATAAGAGAATGACAGGACCTGGGGGCTGCATCAAACTCCTTGTACACTCCTAAATGAAGAGGTTATTAATAACAGTAGACTTCTTTTTTTTACCTTGGCAATTTGCTCTGCCATTTGGAGACGTCCATCTAACTCGCGTCTGATCTGCGCTGCTTGCTCATCAGGGTTGTCCAGCTGGAAAAAAACAAAAGGCAAATCAAGGTGAAAAATTAACCAGTGCAGCACCCTTAGGAGCAGTTCAGTTCTTCAGGCTGACCACCTGTGCTACATTGTTGATAGAGCAAGTGGTGAGGGGCCACATTTTGGAACAGAAGCCCCCACAAAGGACAAACACAATGTTCACCAACCCAAAACAGGCAGTTTTTGATGCCTGCCCAGCTGCCTCCTGGGACTGAGCATCCTCCCCCTGAGGTGGTCTGGTGCAATGTAGTCTGGAAAGTTACAGATACAGTAATGACAAAAGTTCTGATTCTCAGCCTGATGAATGATGAACTCATCTGTTGGTGCTCACTGGATCAGCTGAAACACCACTATGCCCTTGATCCATCACTTTCCGTGGCATCTCCTCGTCTGTCTGCCTGCACATCCCTTGCCTCCCCTCTCTCACACATGCTCATGCAGGTCTGCACAGGTGCAGGAGTTATTTCTGCACACTGCTTCACCACTGATTTTCCAGAGAGCCAACACTGACTGTGGCTTAGATTGATGGAAAGTGTATTTTTGATTAGCTTTTGAAAGCCTTTGTTACAGATTTAATTCAGGAAAATTACAAAGTGTCCTGACTGTGATCCAAATCCATTGAAGCTTCAGTGGTTTCATTCACACCAGCTGCATGATGTAACCTGCTGGTGTGGTTTATCTTTATATCCCTAATCTGAGCACCAGTACAGAGCCATGGATTACCAGCACCTTTTGGGATCAGCTGCCCCTGTTAATTTCTCCATGAACAAATGCACCTCACAACTATCCTGTACCAGTGTGGAAGCACCTCGTGGAGCTGCTTCATTAAGGGTAGGAAATGTACAGACCCAGATTTCCATTTCTTTGCAACTCTGAAAGAGGGGGCATTATTTGAATTCTATCTGAGCTACAGTAATTGAGGTTAATCACATACTACCCAAAATAACTCAGGAGCTAAATTTAGAAATTGAGGATGCTGCTGTGGAGGAGGGTTAATTTTGCAGTATGATAATGAGCCAACAAACTGCCTCACGCTTTCTTCTGCACTATCTTGATTGTGCAGATGTTGTCCAGTGATGCTACAGGTGTCAAGGAAAGACCTGACTGCAGAAGATTATTTTTCTTAGGGGCCAACAAGGAACCTAGGCAGTCTCTGTTGCTGTGGTTGAGTGGGTAAGGTATTGCTTTCCAGGGCTGTGCTTCCCAAGATTAAGCAGTGATGCCAAGCCAAGTAACCTGGTATTTAAAAGAAACAAAAAATCTTTCCAGGCTGTATTTTCAATGACTCTGCATGATAGCTCCAAGACAAAAGCTGATCTTTGGGAAAGCAATCACAGTATTAGTAGCCAAAATAACATTTTCTTCTTGTTGTCTACAGAATGGTACTAATGAGACAGCCCCTGCCTGTCCTGACACCTTCCAGCAGATGTCTTGTGACTAAGAGCAGCAGCCCAACAGCTCAGCCACTGTCTCCTCCTGTACCTGGGACGGTCTTCTGTGCCTGGGAAAGGCTCTTGCTGCCATCAAAGCAAGCAAAGTACATTTTACACAGTCATAACGCTATATAGGGCCATTAAGAGAGTAATGCTGCTGCCCATAAAATAGACTTTGCTTGTGAAATAAGGCGAGGCGCAAATGTGAGGCATGCCATCTAAGCAAGACCAAGTAAGGCAACACAGACCTCAATATCATTAAAACTCAATTTCTTAACTAGAGAACCAGCTATTTATTATCTGCCACATGCTTGCCCACTTTATATTTAAGTACTTGACAGCCAAATACATAAATGATTTAAAAAGTCAAAGAGAAACTGAATTAGTTTCATTCTGCATTATGACTATGTTATGGGTGTGCTGTGAATAAAGCAAAGATATAAATCATAAGGTTGCCCCAGTCAATTAAATGTGAAAAGTATTATAAATTTTAGTATATTTATGATTTGTCATATGCACCGGGCTTTTCTTCAGCAGCGTGCCACAAATACATGATGTACATAATTTGTAATTCTCAACTGATCATTACCCAACTGCCTGCTGGTAAATTAGATGTTTTCATATGTCTACCCACAACCACATTAGTTCTCTCTGCCTGCCCTACAGAGATTATCTACATTGGTGTAACAGTTGCTAAAGCAAAAGAATAAAAATTAAAAACTATATGTAGATTAGTTTTGAAGTGGAACCCAAAACTGACCAATACTGCAGCCAGCCTATCACTGCAGGCATTGCAGGGCAGATGTCTACTCTAACCCCTGGTGAGGGTTCATTTGCAAGAAAAAGACCTTGCAAGAAGACAGGTTTTTTTACACATAAACTGTTAATAAGGAATAATTTTTAGTGGGCACTAGTAAATAAGAGAAATGGGTTTAAAATGTTCCTCATGAGAATGTCACACTTTTGATTGCCAGTAAGAACCAGTTGCTGGCCTGCAGAAGCAATCCTTTGCTTCCATCCCCCTGAAACAAACTCAGTGAGAGAATTTTCCTCCTGTTATCCCAAAAGGATGGGAGATAATCCCTCTACATCTTTGAAAGGCAGAAACAGACACCGACCAACCATCTTCAACAAGATGCACAGGCACCTACTAAACCCACATCTGAAGTGTTTGCTGCATCAGAGATCTCCTGCACATCACCCAGCCTGAGCTTTGTAGCTTTTAAAGCCAAGAGCCCAGGCTCCCTTCCACTTATACCAGGAAATGCCAAAGGCAGTGCAAGGACATGAATGGTACTAGGAGATTTTAAACCCCCAGGCTTCTGGAGTCCAAGTGTTTTATTTAAAGTGTTTCTATTGAAAGCTCCAGCTTCGGTTTATCACAGCTTAAAGCCAAACCATTTACAATCACTGCCATGGCTCCAAACGAGCCACTGGAGCAGCCCAGGCTGCCCTCCTCTTTCCTTCTTTGCTGTGCACAGAGAAGTTTGGCTCGGATTCACACCTCAGATCCACCCACCTGCCTGGGGACTGAGCAGGGCACAGCTCTCTTGCCATTAACCACAGAGAGAGGGCTGCAGATGGGACCAACCCTCCCAGTCTGGGGATGATGCTGGTGGCACAAGTGACATACTGTACACAGCCCTTGGCTGGTTGGTAAGAGCACAGTGGATTCAGCTGTTCCACAAAACACAGACTGATGGGCCACCGTCCCAACAGACACAGGGAGTGAAAAACAACACAGGAGCTAAACCCACGCTCTGAGCTCAGCACTGCTGGGAATAACGTTGTTGTAAACTACAAGGGTGTATAACGAAATAACATCAGTATAAGCTAAGAGGGTTTATAATGACAGGATGCAACATACAGATACAACCTTCAAGGCCTGGAATTTACATTGTGGACATGACAGGTATTGTTGGTGTAAGTGCCATCAGCACCAGCCAGAAACCACCACGACCATTTAACAGTTTAATCTCTCCCTGCCAGCCACTGGTAATGCTGATCCCTGCTTCCCAGCAAAGGCAGCAGATGTCACAAACATCCCTGTTCCTGAAGCGTAACTGGGGCCTGTCCCAGGGCATCTCCCATCCCATGAGAAAGGTTACAATGTGCTTGTGGATCCAGTGGCCCTCCCATGACACGTGCTCCTGCAGAGGAACAGCCATTTGCAACAGGGTTCTGAAAAAATACATTTTAAATGCTCTGGCAGCACAAATGCTGAGCTGCAGCAACCTGCTTTATGCTGCATTGGGAATGTAAACACACCTGGTTTTTATTCTTCTGGAAAGGAAAGCATTTAGTCCAGGTCTCTATGCAATCTTCAGCTACTGCCTGTGTTGGTTTTCCTCCACAGCAGTATTGACACCCAGGAATGGGTGATCAGGTGGGGCTGCTGCCAAGCAGGGACTGTCCTGGCTGGGGGCACTCTCAGCGATCCCCAATATTAATTTTCTCTATCCCTGTGTCCAGCACACCACCATGTAGCTGGGGAGTCTGAAAATGCCACTTTGCGCATTATTTTCCGTGGCTGGAGGACTAAGACAAAAGCCATGACCCTCTCACATTCTTCCTAAGCCTGGCTTAAGTCCTCCCAAAATAATTAGTGCAACCAAATGCATGTGCCGTGCATGGTTATAGGTGCCAAATGCCTCAAAGTTTCAAGGCCCTCATCCTTTAACATGTTAGGAGCTCTGTAGCTCAGCAAATGTTTAAGCATTTCAAAGCAAACATTCTCATGGTGAAGGCTGAACAAGATCACAATATGGGTGACAATTCTGCAGCTTTGATACAGGTCTTTAGGAAAGATCTTTGTCTCATAAAAGATGGTTTCACTTTGTGATGCACAGTATGAGGAAACACTGAAAATTTCATAAGCCACATCAATTAATGATTAATCTGTCAGTCCAGGAGTACTCACAACTTGTGGCATCAGCACCTTAGAGTGCTCCAGCTGAAAGAAACATGGCCCTCAAAGTGACTCATTGCAGGGATGCCCTTGGTTTCTTACTACAAAGCTGCTGTTTAGGAGATAAAGTGCAATGAGGCAGGACAGAGTGGCACCATGTGGCACACATATGCTCCATGTCATTGTCACAGACTGCTCTGTAGCATCCTTTTCCCACTAATGGTAAATATTCCTGTCTACCAGCAGCCAGGGGCAGTGGGAGGGCAGCAGTCTGGTGCTCAAGGCCCAACCTTCTCCCACAAGTCTGAAGCAGAAAGCGGAGGAGGATCTGAACACTCCCTCTTCCCACAGGTGGGATTCTGACTTCCCTTTAAATTGGGAACATGAATGATGCTAAGCTGCCTCAGAAGGGTAAATCACTAATGTCATGGGCAACATGCTCACCCTCTGAGCAGCAAACTGCAACCCACAGACCACTGGCTGCCTTGGGATCTGAAACAGGAGCAAGGAAACAGAAGCAAGGACAGCTTCCCTATGTTAGGGGGTGAAGGTAGACGCAGGGGGGTTGACCTCCCTGCGTGAGCAACCACGGCAGCATCTGCATAGCCCAACTATGGATTCAACAACTGTCACTCCTGCAGTTCGAGAGAGGATTTTGGAAGACCTGGAGGGATCAGCAGAACACGTCTTCTCCACTGTCTTCTTGGGATTGCAGTGCCATATGATCCCCCAACATCATAGGGGATTGATCTCCTGGTGCCACTGCACAGCAGCGATGCTTAAGGCTACCCTCTCCTCTGGCCAGTCAGAGCTCCCCAAATCAGTCTTTTAGGTTCAGTCATGCAAAATCTTTCTAGTACAATGTAAAGTTCCCCTTAATTCAAGGAATCTGTGCCTATTAACTCACCAAAATTTTCTTTTTCCCTCCCATCAGCCCTAGCTCCTCACACAACCCTAGGGTTCCAGCACCCCAAAATGTGACAAACCCGCTCCCCTGGGGAGGAGACTACCTTATTTTGCTCATGTGTCAGTAAAACAGGCTACGCTGCAGGGATTCAGTCATTTCCATAATAATTCAGTAAGGGCTGCACAGTTGCTGTTTGCTGTGGATAGGTGCTGGCTCCTGCTATCCCAGCAAACTCCTAGGTTATCTAATGAACAACTTCTGCATGAGAACACTCAGGAGGTCCTCTGAGGGTGGTTTAAAACAATGGAAAGGACTTGGATAATTCAGTAAGGGCTGGTGCTTCCCTCTTAAAGCGAAATCTTATTTCATGCTTCACAAACTTCAGTGTTGCACTAGATTCGTCAGTAACATTCCCCAGGATGTAGAGCAGCCTCTCCCCGCCTCAGTGTGAATCTCAGAGTGCTGCAATAAATCTCTGTGCCTCAGCAGCCACCAGGGCTGCACAGGCTCTCACCCATCACATCTGCCTGTGGATGCTGGGACCATGCCTGCTTCACCAGGTGAGGTCAAGAGATCCACCCTTGGATTCACCATGGTCTGAGTGCTGTCTTAGATAGCTGTTTATCCCATGAACTGAGATGATTTTCCACCAGAGCAGCTCCTGTGGCACATGCAGGCAAAGGTTTCTCATGCCCTCTCTGCTGCTGGCAGCAGCACCCATGGGTACTCACTGCTCATCTGCAGAGTGCTGATGGATCACCTAGCATGAGCTGGTGCTGTGGCAAGGGCAGGCAGTTGCCAAGCACGGATCCTATGCAGGAAAAGATATCATCTCTCCATGCCTTCTCAGGTCCCGACCTGCCTACCACCACACCTCTCCACAGCTTCGCAAGACTGCACCATGAGGTTGAGGAAAGCTGAGACAAGAAAACACAGCATGCATCCTTCCAGCAGGTTGTGCAAAGATACCTCCAGATTTATGTGTAATGATAAATCAAAGTAAATGCGAAACCAGATTCAGCAAAACAGGAAGGGGAAGAAAAAAGTGCTGCCTACATTGCAAATGTTTTGCAAGCTGTTAAGAAAAGGGACAGCAGAGCACATTCACTTGGAAGGCATGTCCTTTCCATCTGTGGCCACAGAACTTTTGAACCCTGCAAATCCCTCTGCGAGATCATCTGTGTGAGGTGTACGACACTGAAAGGGATTGAAAACTAAAGCTGTCCAGAGGCTCTGAGCTCTGAGCATGCCTTAATACCCTCTTCTTACGGCATTGCATAAGGATGCTTGAAGGCGTGCAGGCAGCATACACTGAGCAATGGCACCACGAAAGAAACTGGAGCACTGGCTGGTTGATGCTGCCTGAGATACATCACTGCATTTAGCTTGCTTGTGTTTCCTTACATCTTATCATATGTTGAATTTCACATCAGTTAATGCAAAAAGAATCACCTGAATTTCCTAAACATGGCAATAAACTACTATTGAGTTCCACGTAAGTTTTACAGCTAGAATTAGCTGTAATTAATTCATCCCAATCATCATGGAAGAAGGATCTACATATCCTCAAATCCTCATCTTTGATTAAAAGCTTAATGGTAGATACATTCATCACTTAATTCAAAAGGGGCTTTGGCTTTTGGAGCTAAACAAGTTGCATGAGGACCTAGTCCAGCAAAGCTGCAGTACCCTGACACTTAGCAGGATTAAACGTGATGGAATAAGATGTGGGAACATCTCCAATGGTGTCTATGCAATAATTGTTTTTCTGCAGAAAGCTCTGAGCAAAAAACTGGCAAAGCAGAAACTGGCCATGAAACAGCAAGGTTTTGGTTCTATTATATGCTAAATCAGCAGAAAACAAGGAAGAGGGAATGTAAAGAGAAGGTTATGGCTCCCACTTTTTCAAGGACTAAGATAGCAAAGATTGCAGTCCTGCTCATTACAGTTCATTTTTGTATTTGTGAAGTTTAGATTTATCACAGCCAGAGATCTAAAGAGACCAACCTCCTGAACAAGCTGATGTCTTTCACACTGGTTTGATGCAGCAAACGTTCCCATGAGGTCAGGGAGAAAGCAGTCAGGCGAATTAAGCCTCTAGGCAGCAAATTTCCAGCACATAAAGAGGTTGCTACATGTTCTCAGTGGATGGCATTCTGTGGTAGAGGTGGGAGCTGAAGCTGCTAGTCTCACCTGTGAGTAGGATCACACTTCTCCAAAAGTCTCTGTATAGGTCCCCCTCAGAGCCCCTTCCTACAGCAACAGAGAACTGGAAGGGAACTGCCTTCCACTGCAGATCAAGCTATTTTAGTCCCTCTGACTTGCACCAAATATTCTGCTCATTAATTGGTATCAGCTTATCAAAATCCAGAGCAGAAACATCACATCTCCAAGTCCCTTTGATCAATACATAACAACAACTATTAATGATTAATAAACAATCAGTATTGCTATGCTAAATCACTCTATTATGCTAATTAAAAGGTCAATTCCTCACTTTTCTTAGAGTAGTGCCCAAACATCTGTGCTCTGAGTCATTCAAAGGTTTCAGAGAAGTTTACCTCAAAGAGAATCTCCTGGTTTTGAACAGAAGCAATATCAATCCTTAGCCATATCAATACTATCTAATTTATCATTGCATTTCAGAAAAGTCGCCTCTTTTTAAAACAATTAGCATTCAACAACATGAAAAAAAAAAATCACAAAAAGTATGGATTGGAATCCTAGCTGCACTAATTGGGAACATCTGCCACGTCTCTTACTGCCTGATCCCCTCCAACAGGACCTATTCTGCCCCTGAAGAACCAGTGGCACACAGTGGATGTCTGGCATCTCTGAGAAGGATCAGATGGAGATGCAAGCTGTCATGTGGGATCTAACCTCATGTAATACCCTTGCGAGATGCTCTGGCACCTGCATTAAGGATCAAGGATGTGAGAAGAATTGAAGGAGGCACAGAAAAGCAGCAAGAGGCACAGCTATGGAAAAACAAACAGGGAGCAAAAATGTGATGCTTTTAAAAGCAGTTGAGTCCGTTTGAGGAGGAGGAATACAGCACAAGGTACTATATGTGGGGAGAGCTTAGCAGGTGGGGCAAGGAATGCACCATCCTCGTCCCCTTACTGGTGGGGATAGTCACCCCAGCAAACCATCTACACAATATAGAAAATGCTGTTATTTGTCCATATTAAATGTATGATAAATTATTTCTGTGTACAGATACGATAACAATTACAGAATATGATGTTTCAGCCTGGCAGCAGCAGCTCCTGCCATGTAGCTGGACAGCCCAGCTCCCTCTGCACAGAGCATGGCACTGCTGCTTCCAGGCCTGCACTGGCTTTACTCTCAAACCGTGGCCCTGCATGCAGCCCTGCCTGGGTAGGGAAGGATGGGCAAACAGGGATGAGCTTTTGGGGCCCTGGGGTTTGAAGACCCTAAAAATTCCTCCTAGTCTTAGAACCACCGCCTTCCAGATCTCATATTGCTGTTCAGAGCAGGCTCTGGGACCACAGCAATAATACACACATGTAGTGTCATGAGCCTCCAGTCCTCACCATGTTACCACACTGTGGACAATAAACATTTCCTTTTCTTCTTGTCAGGGAGCCAAATGACTCCTAAATGCTTTCCTGACCATAACACACACAGAGCATCAGCTACAGACCTCAATTTCTGACACAGCAGCTCTGAAGGCAAGAACTTGCAGATAAGAGAGCATCAAGGCTTTGAGGGCACTGGCAGACCCAGTGCACAGTACTAAGAACAATTAGTTTTTTCCAGACCGTGTATCGCATGTAATAGAAAATATTAACTCAAGTTCCAAATATTTATGAAAAGTTCAGACATAATTCAACAATTTGCAATTGAAAATTAACAATCTAAAAATTCAGCTGTGTAGACAGAGAGCATTAAATATAACTGCAGTTAATGTAAGCTGATTTAAGTACAGCTAATACAGCAGCAAAAGGCAGTCAATCACATCCCGTTATTAACAGCCTTCTCCATGTGAAATATTATTATGTGAAGCTTTCAAGCTGCTCTGCTGTCCCATTGTGTGCAGGAGAGTTGTTTGCCTACAACCTGCTCCAGCTGGAGCAGAGGGATGAGGTGTCCATCTGTCCACCACCCCTAGGTGTCCGTCTGTCCCCCCTACTCCCCTGGCCAAGGCTGCCTCTGCCCCCACTCCCCCCTCCTTCCCCCCTGCCCCAATCCTGAGCCTGGGCCATCACGAGTTGGCAAATGAAGCCAGGCTGCTGTGGAGAATTTTGGAGCAGTGCCTGCAGCCCCACGCTCCCAGGCTCTCTGCAAGAGCTGTGGGTGACAAGGACCCCAACACCCTGCGGATGGGGGGACCAGGGCAGAAAACAGACCGGTGTCATCCTGATGGTCTTGCACTGTGTTCATGACAGCATGAACACCATCTTTCCCCCAGTCCCACTCTGCCTCTCAATTATCTTTCCCTAGAGCTCAGCAAGGATAGAACCTCCAGACAGAGCTCTTCCATCCCCATTGGGTGGAAAGCTCTTTTTAACACTGCTTTACTAATTATTCTTTGTATTTAAAGTGTAAAACACTAATTGCCCAACACATGCATCCCAACCCAGGCAGGACTACCTCAGCCTTGGCACATGCCAGGATGCAACACAACTGGAGAAGAGGGAACAGCACCCACCACCCTTGAACCCCAGGGACAGCCTGAAGGAGAGGGCTGGGATGCCAGGGGAGATGGCACAGTTCTGTGCAGCAGAGTTACATGAACAAAAGATTATCGATGGGATATATGCTGGGTGGTGGGTCAGGCCCCAGTGTAGCTGCACAGTGAGTCTTCCAGACAGCTCCTCTGCCAGAAACACTGTCATCTCCTGCTTTCTGAGGAAACGTGGTTTATTTTGAACCACATTCAGCAAGGCATGACCTCTTTCCTTGGAAATTGTTAGCGGGGCAGAAGGCTTTTGCTTAGAGAGTTAGGGAAAATATACTAGACACTAAGAGAGTATGGCATTACAGTCTCTGCTATTGCTGAAGTCCCTCGGTGCCTTCTGCATGGCAGCATGATGCAAAAATAAGGTGATAACCTGCTCTCTGATCCCATTTCATCTGAGTCTACCCTCAATCTTCCCTTTAAGCTTTCACCGAGGACAATGTACTCTACATGCAGAAAAGACATGTAAGACAGCAGTGCAAAATATACAGCTGGAATCCAGATGTGAGACAGAGTGCAACCATGACTGCAGGTCTGCAGCACCAGTACCTGTTCATCTCAGCCAACTGCTGCAGTTCTTTTTAGAAATTAGGAAAAACATCAAAGAAGAGATTAAAGAGAAAAGCCACACTTGAAGCATTCTCATGGAATTCAGCTTTTTTTTTGCATTCTGCTCTGTAACCTGGTCAGAATTGCACTGCTAAAACCACCCTCTTACTTCAAATGAAGGTACCACCAGATGTTACCAGCAATAAATCCATGAGAATATACACATATGGAACCTACAGCTGAAACCCTTCCCCTCTGTTTCTTATTATTAATCAAAGAGAGCTATGGAAATCAAGGACAAGAGAGCAGTGCTCAGGGCACTAGAAAAAAATAATGCATGTGTGCAACCCATGGGGTCAGACTGCTGCATACCCTCTGCATCCCCCTCTTTCTCCAGTGGAGTTATAGGGAAAAACAACAGGGAAAAGCAGGCTCCAACAGGACTGATGGTCCAAATGCTGAGAAAGCTGTTAAGAAAGGTGGATGAAAACAAGGGAGCTCTTGCTGGAAACCAGCACAGCTGGGAAATGCTCTGGTACCTGCCTGTGCTGCTTTGCAGGTGCAAAGGAATCAACTGAGGATCATGCTGTGACCTTGCTTGAGACCTGAGGGGATAACAAAATCCTTTGGCTCACAGGCTGAGCAAAATCCACAACAGACCCCACCCTGTCAAAAAGCATTCATTTTCAGACAGTTTTCCTCCCTACATTTTTCTGCAACCTTAAAAACCTAAGCTGTCCTGTTTCTAAAACACTCAGATCCATCTTAAATCCATTCTCCCACTCTTTTTTAGTGGAATTTAGAGTGGAGGGTAAAACATTGCTGAAACAATTCAACCAGTTCCTTAAAAATCTGAAAAAATGCTTCATTCAGCCCAAATGTGCCTACATTATAAACCATGTGCAGGTTCACTCCACAGCGTGCATTTGCTGAAAATTAAGAGATGTAAAACTGCCTCTTCCATATTCCACTGGGAGAAAAACCAGCAATCCTGTTCCATTTTTTCCAGAGCCATTTTCACACCCAGCTAAATACCTCCCAGCTGTGCCAGATGTGCTTTCCATCACAGGAAAAATGAATGGAGGGGGTGACAAAACAGCCCAGCTAAGAGAACGAGTACCCAAGCACGGGAAGGAGAAAATGGGCAAAGCAGAAAATCCCATCTCAGCCTGATCACCACGCAGAGTTATTCTGGTTTATGCTGCTGGCAGCCTTCTTAACTGCACAATGACACACGCTGAATATATTTGCCGTTTGGACTAGACTTCATGTTTAAAAATGTATAACAAATAATTACTTGTACAGCACAAACCTTATAGCTTCTGCTTCTGAGCAGATGGGAATTTGTAACAAACTTCATCTGGCAAAGCAGTGTCCCCTCATCTGCCATCACCTCATCCTCACTGCCATGCAGCACTGAGTGCTCCGTGCATGCCAGCCCTGATTCCTAAAACCGGCAGCTCCATAGCAAAGGCTTTTGACTGCAGGTGGCCAGGGAACAGCTCCAATCTGCCTGGCTGCAAGACTGTTTTTCAGAGCTCACCACAACTTTCATTGCAGACTAAAATGAAATAACCAGCCTAGACAAAGTTCAGTTAAATAACTGATTGTAGATTCAGCAATAACACTTTCATGGTGTCCAAAATCTGCCCAGCCATGGGATGGACTGCCAGCCCAAAATTAACCACTTGCCCCATCCTGTGCAATCTCCTGTACACCCATACTAAAAATTCAGCCTACAGTTGCTATGTTAAAGCCCGACCCTCCATTTATACTTAAGCATATCTGATAGAAAAACATCCAATGTATCCTTCAGGTGAGAGAAAGGCTGTCACAACCTTTGCCCAGTTCTCCCAACCCTGACTATCAATGGTAGCCAAGAGTGACTGCTTTGATCCCAGTTTTACTGCTCCTGCACATGCACAGTTAAACATTGCTCCAATACATTTGAAAACAAATTACTTGGACCATTTCCCCAGGTGAGTCAGACTTCTAGTTCTTCCTTATCCCTTCGTATAACTCTCAAGACCTTTCCAACATATTTTTATAGTACAGATCCCAGACTGGGATATAGGAGAGGATTTTTTGCTGCCCTATAGAAAAACAACAGTTTCTCACAATGTTTCCTGGGGTACCTTCACATATGCCAAAGGCTTGGCACCATGGTTGGAGACCTCAGCACACCCACTGAGGCTGTGGCTGCGTCCTGTTTTCCTTGCCCACCAATGCCCTGAGAATCCTCAGCTGAAGCCCACAAGGCATCAATCAGACACAAGATTTGAAAATCTTTCACAACTCTGTCACCACCTTCTCAGGCACCTTGTTAGCCTACTGCAAGTATGACTTTTGCTTTAACATTACTTATGACAGCTTGTACTTTTTCATTGCTTGTTTTACCTTTCAGTCCTCCCCAGAGCCTCTTTTAAAGCAGAAAAAAAAAAGAAAGAAAAAAGGGGGAGTATGGATAAAAAAAAGGAGCTGACTTTCCTCTAAATTTTGCTAGAGGTTCTCTTGAAGGTTACAGGCTTGCATCCTGAGAAAAGCAAGGGTAGCCTAGTGGTTTCAGATGTTGGAAAACAGTGCAGGCAAACCACCATAGCAAGGTGGGACTGGCCCCACTGTGTCCACACACCATCTCCACCCAGAGCAGCTGGAAAAGCTCTCCACACAGATCACTACCATCAGACCAGAGGGATGGGTTTTGCTTTGTCTTAAGGCAGGAATCATTGCAGCCTGCAGCAGACAGCTAATGACATTTTTGAGAGGAAATGCTCTTGTTCCAAGCTGAACTCTGGTTTGCTTGGTGAATTTTTCTGAGACCATCCCTTGCTGTTACTTGCTGTCAGCTGCCCTTCCCTTCTCCAGGGATCACATTGGCATAGGCCAATTCATGTCTAGCAGAGTTTACAGTCACATCTGATTTCATGCGATCAATGAGCATTTACTTCTTTTTCAGCAGAACTTTGTTTGACCCATTTATCTTTTCCTCTGCTCCCCCGCACCCTGGCACACCCCTTTCCAGCAGCCTCTGCACAGGTAGAGTTCTGCTATTAAAGATTCTTATGAACTCTTTGTCTTTGAACAGAAGAGATTTACTTTTGACTGATATCGAGTAATTTCACGCAACAGTGGAGAGAGAGATTCCCTTCTGCTGTGGCATGCTGGTATGGCATGATGCCTTAGGGAGACAGATGCGCCTGCTCTCCTGCCCTTGCACACTGCACTGCCCCTCCCTCCCTCCATCATCCCCTGCTCTATTGCTACCCCGACTGCAGACGAGACAAAATACAAGATAGAGATACCAGGGGGAGTTCCTGACTTGCAGTGGTTCACATGGTGCTTCATGTGATGGTGATAACCACTGATCTGGGTAAACAAAATGTATTTTCATTCTCATCATCCAGAAAATCACTCTTATTTTGAAACACACCAGGTTTTCCCAAGATGACTAATAACAAAGCTCAGATCAGGCTCATACTCCTATGTTACAATGCCAGCATTTCTACTCACATATTTAGGATAGAAATAGATACTATTTTTTTCATTGATGCTGCTTATGTTTTTATCCATACACTGGGTGAAACTGCAACTGGCATTATGATAGGGAAGTGCAATGATCCAAATTATCTCATTGAACATGTATTTGGCTATTTTAATCGACAGAAATAAAACTTCTACTGGCTGCCAGACATCCTCAGCTGTTTTGCAGTTGCCGTACATAAAGCCAGAACAAATTGGCCAGTCAGCGACCCTGAATAATTGTCTATGTTAAGTGGGTAATAAAGGGCATCAGGAGTTACACAGCTGGGCAAAGGACTGCACGTGAAAGGAGCAGAGTCACCTCCCAGCACTGATCAGACAGGGCTGGGGGAGCAGTAGGGCTGCAGCTGGTACCCCTGGGGAGAACAGCAGCTCATCAATGAGCCAAAATAGTAGCAAAACCTATGTCCAGTTTTCTCCTCTTGCTTTGCTAAGGACCACACTGTCAGCAGGGACTTCCCAGAGGAAAGCTGTTGTACCTGCCTCAAAGAAACCATGTGTTCCTCATCTCAAATACTGCAGATGTTCATGGGAAACAGACCCTTTCTCAGATACTGCTGCTGCACACTCATGAGAGGCCACTGCAACGTGAAGGATCTCTGACAGCATATAAGCCAGTATTTAAGAGTGCATTGCTCTTCTAACTGGCATTATCCCCTCTAACTCCACTCCCCACAAGCAGACCCAAACCACACTTCTCTTGTCTGACCTGACCATCACTCTCCCACACAAGGTAATTTTGGAATCATTTTGACAGCGGCAGCCACAGCTCCTTCAGCTAATTTACACTCAACTGATACTTAACCATCTGAGCACAACTGTTCCCAGCCAAAATCCACTGTTATGGAGAAAAAGGGCAAACGAGAAAATCCACAAGCAGAAAGGTCAGTGAAGAGCAGACTTAGAAGGTGAATGAAAAAGACTACTTGATATTTTACATTTTTCATAGAAATACAGAATCAGAGAATGGTTTGGGTTGAAAGGGAACTTAAAGACCATCTTTTTCCAACCCTTCCTGCCAAGGGCAGGGACACCTTCCACTAGACTAGGTTGCTTCAAGCCCCATCCAACCTGGCCTTGAAAACTTCAGGGATGGGGCATCCACAGCTTCTCTGGGCAACTTGTGCCAGTGTGTCACCACCCTCACAGTGAAGAATTTCTTCCTAATATCTAATCTAAAGCTCTCCCCTTTAACTTTAAAATGCCCCTCCTCCCCCCCCACTTGATGTATCACTATCTGCATGTATAGATAGTGAGACTTTGGATATGTATAGGAAGGGAATAAGACTTCAAGCTATGAAGGGATGGTGAGTACAATGATGAGGAACTGTTGCTGATATTACACCCTGCATCAGAAATAAAGAGCACTGAGCTTTAATGTGATTTTAAAATACAAAATAAAATGCTACACTTAGTAAATGACATTTTCATTAGACCTAACAGGCATCATGGAACTTAATAAAATTATTGTGTCAATAATTTCTCTATGAACATCTCTTTTTTGCATGTATTTTGTCAGTCCTGGTCTCAGTTCTGCACATGGGTGTACAAGACCCCTGGCAATAGCAGCCAAACACACGCCTGCAGCTCATTCCACCAATGTTGCACAACACGAGCTCCCCAACAAACTGGCAGAAATATCAGCAGGATAAATGAATGGTGTTGAGAAGAAACATGAGACCATTTAATTACTCTACTATTAGAATTTTATCATTTAAAACACCCAAAAGGCTTTCTCCCTGTCAATTTTGGACTTAACTAGGTCACAAAAGAAGATAGTTATGTTTAGCAATACTCTCCACAGAAGACAACAACTCATGGTCCTCAGCCTGGGAAAAAGGGAACTCTTCAATGATGCTCTTTCTGCTAAGGAACAGCCAAGGAGTAAAACCTTGCACTCCCTCCAGCACCCCACTGCAATTTGTGTTATCTTCCAAGATATCACCTTTGTTGGTGACTTAATATTTTGCTTTCTGTGCCCTACATTTTACATTTTTCTGTTGATACCTGGAGCAAAATACCATCAATGTAGACCTTGCCCGGTTTCCCTTCCCGTGGACTAATGAGTGGAGATCTGCAGTTTTGCTGCTGCTGCCAGTACAGCTGCACACGCAGCCAGCAGTCAGGCATGATGCAGAAACGAGCTGCACCCATGAGAATGAGCAGGTACTTAACCAAAACTCAACAGGCTATTGGGCAAAGTCTGGGTGCCTTACCTGTGGTCACTGTGCCTGCTCCCTGCCCAGCACCTTTTTTCACTGCAAATATCGTGCCCCATGCAGGACATTCAGAAGAGGACAGTAAAATGATGGATTTGCTCTTTGTGCTCACTTACTGTGGGAAATGCCTGTAATTTTACCTGTCTCCTCTGCATGTCTGAGGAATGCTTAAGGCTCAAGCCTGAACACACAAGCAGGCAGCCTGGTTCCACCAATGCCCAGGAGCACACAGGGTGCTGGAATATGGCTGTGGTTGGGGCACAATGGGGTTCAGACTCCAACATCCACCCCACACCGTGCTCTCCTGGGCCACCAGCACTCAGGGCTCACATACAGAGCTCTTGGGAAACTCTGCTCACTTCCCTGTCACAGCTATCAATGTTTCACATCTACAGTCTCCAGCTCTACAGCAAAACACCCATGGCCCTGAAGTCTGATTTGAGCTGCTTCAGAGGTTTATGCCTCTCTGTCATGCCTTCTAAGTCTTTTCATGTGGAGTATTTCAGCTCAATATTGCTGTAAATCTCAAGGTACTCTGGCTTTTACACCATTCTCTTTGTTAAAGTGGAATGCAATTGTTTTTTCCCTCTTTTGTTGCAACAATGTTTCTACAAAGACTTAATGACAAACACATGACAAATAATACTGTGCCATCACTTCCCCATCTTCTTACTGTTCTCTGTCAGAGATAGAAAAACTGGACCAAAGGCTGCATACAACACTTGAAAAACACAAGCACAGATCACTGCTGTTAGGAAACACCACTACCTCCCTGCATTATACAACAAAGTCTGTGCCACGGAGGCCAGCACAGTTTTTACATTATTTTAGGCTACTGTAGGCCTTTTAAACACACGAGAAGCTGTATTTGAAGTTGTGTTGCATCCAATTCCCTACTGAACTTGCACTCTAATTTCTCACAAAACATGAGTAGAATCAGAAGTTCCAGAAAAAATGTAGTATATTGAATATGAAAACTCTGCACTGAAACAGAGGTAAGGAGCAGCTACATAAGTTAGGGATATTGAGGCTGAGCCTTTGAAACGCATGAAATCTATTTTGTTGATCATTTCCCAATTTATAGCCAGTTCACTGGGAACAAATATGTGCCTATTTTGATACCCATTTGAAGAAAATTCTTGGCATCTCATTTCTGTTAAGAAATATACCTACTCTCTTCTTAATTTGGTACCTTTTAGATGAAAACTGGAAGATTAACCCAGCTGAATTTTATATTCATGAAGTACTTTCTATGGCCTGATCCATCCAACTCCCAAAGTTTCTTCTGAACTAAAATTACACTGTCTATCACATCCCAAGCTGTGACATGAAGCATTTCTCGAGTTGCATGGAACACTGGTGACCTGAAGAATGAAATGTAAGGAGTGGAGGAAAGGACTGGTGAATAAATTTTTTTTTTTTAAATAATTTCCTTTTTTGGGAATCTGAACACAATATGGACTGCAAAGAAGCAGCCCTGAGGAAACCACATCTTACAGAAATAAGGTTAGAGAAAACCTAGTAAAATATTAATATAGAACTCTCAAAATATTCCCTTAGTGGATGATGTATGTCAGAAGATCTCTCTATATAACATGATAAAAAGAAAACTGAAAGAGTAGTGTGTAACCTTAGGCTAGCACAGCTCAGTGGGAACCAGTCCAGGCTCTCTGACAAGACATTGCGTGCTGAAATGAAAACCCTGGAGCTCTGGCACAAGCCAGCATGACCATGTATAACCCCCACTATGTGCAACTGTGACTGTATCTTTCCATTTTGCTCTTGAGATAGGCACTAAAAGTTCCCCAGGAAGGTAAAATACATGAGTGAGGGTTGAAGTGCTGCAAAGCACTGAGATTTTCATGTGGAATTCAAATTAGATTTAAAGACCTATGTGCAAAATTAAATTCTAACAGCTGCATTGTATTCCCAGCTAAAAGGAAGAGAAAGAGAGGCATTAACATAGTGCAGGTCATGCACCAGTTATGTCTTATTAAGTATTCCAGCCTTCCTTAAGATAAGCATCGCATATGGGTTCTTTTGCAGCTAGCAGTTCCTTGCTTAAAGAGAGAGAGGTCTGGATAACACCCCTTCTGTCTCCCAAGGCCTCCTAGGCTGATTGACAGGAACATGTACTGCAGAGAACAAATGCTGCTCAAAGAAAAAACAAGATTACTTTCTCCAAAAGGGGCCAGTGGGGTCATTTCTTCGTCATGTCTTCTGCTCATCATCTCTGGTTGAGGGAAAGACAAACAGGAGGAGTGACATTTTCCTTTCCTAATAAGACACAGTCCACAGTGTTTCTCCACAGTGAGAAATTGGTTTTTACATACAGTGGCTTGCACTGAATTCAAAGTTAGGGAAGCAAAAGAAATTGCTCAAAATAAAGATGGCATTTTGAGAGCTGAGTTCCACCTTCAGAAACCTTGGAACCACACCCCATGGAAGCCAACTCAGAATCTGCACTCCAGCCCATGTCAGCTGCATTTTATGTTGGTTTGTTTTTTGGTTTTTTGGGGAGAGATTAGTGGTAAACATTTAATTTTTATGTAGCACATTTAGCTATTACTCCCTCTCCCCTGTGAGGTCCTTCAAATAAATACCTGCCTTTATTCCCTTATTCCTGTCTAGTCTCTGTGTCTAGGAGGCCTCTTAAGGCATCACAGGAATTCACAACCCAACTTACTCTTTTCAGAATGCAAGGTTGTGGTAAGGAAACAAAATTGCATTCATAAACATCAATTTGAAATGAGGCTCCCGATCTGGTGGAAAAAACCCCAAACATCTGGCTAAGCAGCAGCAAAGTCATGCCAACAACTACATTTTCAGTGAAAGAAGAGAAACAGCAGTCCTTAAATAAAGGGGCTAAGGTAGATTGGAAATGTCAAGTCATTGATATGATGTTTTATAAGGTAACCATAGTTATTTTTTATACATTCCTTTGCAGCATGAATGCAGATGATGAAAAGTATTCATGGGCCAACTGAAACAAAAATAAACGAAAGAGATATCTGGATGGTAGTTTAAGCCTTAAACTGCAGAAATTAATCAATCCACACAGACAACAAAGAGCATTCTGCTGATGCTGCACCACAAAAACACCTCGTTAATTAGATGAGGGTAAAAAAGGTTTTTTATCGTTTCACAAAGGATGAACATCTTGAAAATCATCCTGATTTTAGCCCTAATGTACCTGCAGGGATCCATATTGCTGAAGCAGGAGTTGCCACATGGCCTCTGGATGAAGTACAACTGTTTCTAATTTAATCTGTACAAGCTGCTGGAAAGGCAGAGGAAGGGAGTCCCAGCATGCTGCAGCCTTTTGTGCAGCCCAGAGAGGGGGTCACTCATGGTCATGCATGAGTTTGTTCTACTGCTGCTTCGTGAGAACATTTGGCATGACATTCTATGAGACAAACAAGCTCTCTTGGTGGCTCTTACCATGCTGGCAGGTGGTGTCACCCTTTACAGCGAGGGCAGGGGAGCAGATTGGAAGTGGGGGACAGGCAATGGTGAGGGTGCCCAGTTGTGACAAATCACAGAATCCAAAAAGAAGGCTTCAGCTCAAAGGAGTCCTCGTGGACTCCTGCAGCAAATAACGAATTAAACTCATCTCCAGAACCCCTAGGAAGAGGGGCTTCCAGCACCCAAGATGTTTTGCATGGCTGCACAGAGCTGAAATAAGAGGCTGCTCCTCCGCTCCAGAACCTGCCTGGATGCTGAAACCATTTTCTGTCCCTTAAATAATACACCATGACAAGCCACTGCTTGTTTTGGTGGAATAAGTGACATTTGGCTAGGCTGTGGAGAGGCAGCCACACCCCTAAACCCAGAGGGAAGGCTGGCAGGAGATAGCGTGGGAAGGATTCATTGCAGAAGAGTTCTTTAGGCTAATAAACATCTCTGGTTAGTGTCAGAAGAAAACAACTGAATTCTCCTCTGCAAGTCTTCACTGTTGTTGCATGACACTATAATTTCTCTGCTAGATATATGCTCTTTGGATGCACACTCTAGCCTGGTTTCTGTAACAGGTCTGAAAACCAGCAGAAGTCCATAGAAGGGCCAGAACTGGAAGTTCCTAGTACCCAAAAACACATT
Source organism: Dicrurus megarhynchus (assembly GCA_013399195.1). Taxonomy (NCBI): domain Eukaryota; kingdom Metazoa; phylum Chordata; class Aves; order Passeriformes; family Dicruridae; genus Dicrurus; species Dicrurus megarhynchus. Next base: position 526,176 of record VXAD01000132.1, on the reverse strand, counting down.
CCCAACTGGCAGCTAACAGGCTTAAAACACCCTCTGATTAAATGAAAGCATCTTTAATTAGTTTAATTGACCATGCCTCAGCCAAGACCATCTGCTCAGCAGCATTTGCCTGCTTTTCGCAGGAGCGATTGATCAGCCATAGCTGGAGAATACAGCATTAGGCTACATCAGATTTATTTTGTTTAATAGAAGAGCTAATTTGCTTTAAATTTAATTATAGGGGCCAAGATTGCTCTCTAAGTCCATAACAGCACAGAACATAAGCTGATCCTGCAGCTAATGGGTGCACATGTAGGTCCACACGTGTCTGTGCAAATCAGACACCGGATGATGACAGCTCGGGTCCCACTCTGGCAGAGAGTGATCTCTGCATTGTCCTCCCCAAAAGCCAGCAGTGCTGTGGCACACTGCTGGGCTGGCAGGGCCACCCCGCTCACTGCCCTGTCCTGTCCTTCCAACTGGCTGAGGACTTCCCTGCAGCTCTCACTGGATGCTGGAGCTGACAGATGACCCTTCTCAACCACCTCTCTTGCTCCAAATTATAGACATCAAACAATGCACCACACATAAGGTCGCTGTTTTCTGCACTGCCTGGGACAATCACAGGACTTCTCTGTACCTCCTAGGTAACCTCCATCAGCAAACCCCTCCCAAAGGTTGTATCTGGCAACTGAGGGTCCAGCAGAGCCAGACACCACCCTTGCCCCTTCCCTGACATTGCACTGTCCCTCTCTGTTTCTCTGCCCTCCCATGCCAACATCATTCTTCAAAACATTGCACCCTCAGCTGATGAAGAAGGGCAACTGCCCCTCCTCCCCAAAGGACCATGTGTGCATCCACATTGTGTTGTTACGTCAGGGAGGATTTCATTCACTTCCCAGCACTTTTTCCTTTTTTCAATTTCCCATTGGGTGCTAAATCACAGCAGGCTCTGGGAGATGCTCAGGCCCTGACAGGATGCTGTGGCTGCCACTGGCTGCTACAGGAGTAATTACAACCCTGCAGAAGGCTCCAGGCTGCCACTTCTGTTTCCGTGGAAATAAATACAGAATTACTGAAAACAGACCATGACGCTTTATGGATTTTGACGCTTTTGATCATCTCTAAACCACTTTAACCCATTTTTATTGGTTGTGGCTTTGTTTTAAGTGGGGGGGAGAAGGCAGAGTGGGGATGATGCTCACAGTGTGAAAATAGGTGGAGCAACCAAAAGGAGTTTTAAATAGTGAAAGAGGGAAAAAAGTGCCACAGGGTAAGGCTGATGCCCTGGGGATTTGGAAGAGGGCAAGCAGTGCTCGCCAAAGCTGCTGGTTGTCCATGGCACATGCATCCAGCCCTGGAGAGGGAAGCCCATGGAGGCTCACTGGTTCTTGCCTACAGCCCCACAGCAGTCCCAGCTCACCACCACCATCCCCAGGACAGGCTGTTTGTACGGGGCTCTGGGATCCAAGCAAACCTCCCACCCTTTCAAAGGGGTCATTACAGCCAGAGTTAGTGCTTAAATGCTCAGAACTGCAGATACACATTTCATAGACATTGAGCTTCAAGATGAAGCTAGAATAAAAAGGAAGTGCTTTGTTTTCTTTAAATGGGGAGCAGAAGGGAGGGATCTGATCCTAAACCCCTGAGTCCCTGAACTGAAGGGACAGAGATGTGCACAGACAGGCAACTCCACACTCTGTACAACAGTCCTGGGCTCAATGCTCACTGCAAGGCATGGCTGGGAATTCTTCATCACAACAAACGAAATGAAATACTTGGTCTGGGGAGGATACAAATCAAATACACACAAACAAATCATTTATTCTGAGGTGACCTTAGCCTTCATCTCACTGTCTGAGCTGTCACAGTGCCTCACATGAGTTTCTGCCCTACCTGGGCCACAGCTTCCAAGTACCACTACAGCTCCTCTGCAAACAGAAAGGACTTATGAAATATTTTTAAGGAGCTGTCTCCAACTTTCAGCTAAGTCAGCAAAGTCAGCTCGTGCCACGTGTTTGGCACACACACTGGGTGCATGATGGCCATGTGACCGTGTGCCAGGCATATGACTGACACATGTTGGGCGTGTGACAGGCACATGAGGGGCTCAGCACACCAGAGCAAGTGAGGAAACCAAGTTTGGTAGAACCACACGAACTGCAGAGATGAGAGAGAGGGGCAGAAGGCAAGACACCACCTCAGCAAATCATTTCTAATACTGACTTGAGCTAAAATCAAACACTTGAGTCAGGTTTTTTTGGCAGGGAAACTTTCTGCTTTGTGAGAAATGTCAGCCTTTGGACGTAGTGTCCTAATTCAGTTGAAAAAATAAATGTCAAAACAGTGAATTCTAGTTTTAAGCCAGCTCCATTCAAGAAAATTTGGGTTGAAATGTTTCCTAGTTAAATTCACAGGGCTCCAAAACTTATGAAACAATCCAATTGCACTGGTGAGAAGTCTTTATGCTTTACATGAAATAGCCACCAGACAGCGATGAGACCTGGTGTGTGTTGCAGCCCACCCACACGTGCACACTTCCCTGATGTTTTGCCTTCTACGTGGATGGACAGAAATAGATGCTGAAAAACCACAACCATGTATTAGGATCACTCAGCAGGTTGGATATGCCTATATTTAGTTATTTGCTTTCAAATCTTACATCTAAGGGAATTACACTTAGCACAGGTTATTTTGCCACAGTATATGGGACACTTCAGGCCCAGGAAAGAAGAGAAAGTCTGACTGTGAAGCCTGAGAGTTCAGGCAGTTCTGCAGGGAGAGTGCACTCCTCCTCTGAAGCAGGAGGATGGAGTTGCACAGCTCATCACAGACGCGATCGGGACATCTGCTCCTGCTGCTGGATTAACTGAACAGCACTGCACCAGCTCCGGCTCTTCTCATCGTAGCTAAAAATTACTTCCAAACACAGCTTGAGACAGAAAAGTAAATCACTGCCCTACGGCTGGGAAAGAACAAGACGGGGAGAACACCACAGCTGTTTCAGAGACACTGCTGAATTCAGCTGTCATGAATGAAGGTCAGCAGGAAATAGAGTACCCAAGGAAATGCATCAAGAACCCAAGTTTGGAATTGCCCAACACTTACAGAAAACAGCTCCTCTATGACTCTCCCACAGACACAGGTTAATTACAAAGCAGAAGAACTAAATTTAAGTCTTGCCAACAGGTTCTGGACCAGAAACCCCAGACTGAAACACATTTCTCCCTCCACCACACCTCTCACACAGCAGAGGAGCTCACTGCTGGAGCCAGAGATGCTCAATTCCCAGACTGACTCCAGTGGAGCAGAAACACCAAGCCACATGGCGTGTTATGCAAAAAGCGCAAGACTCTGTGTATTATTTAAAATGTTCTAGTCAGAGCTTGTGCTTCACAACACTGTAATCTTCACAACTGTTCTGCTACAGCACCACTTCCCATCTTTGTTTCCTAAAAGCCTTTCCAACTGCATCAATACCTTGTTATCAATAACTGCTATCTCAGATCCTGCTAAATCACTGCTATCACATTAAGAATACACTTATCTCAATGCCACCTGGGGATATTGTATTAAAAAATGTCTTTAGAAATCATCCTCCTTCTGCACAAACAAAATATTATCTCAGAAGTGAATGGAAGTGCAGTCCCAGTGATGCAATCATTATGCAATTAATGTGATGTAACAGGAGGCTGCATAGAGTAAAGCACCTACTTTCAGACCACAGAAGTACCCGCAGTGTTTGGTGCTCTCAGCACCATTCCTGCCCATGCTTTCAGAGGACAACTAGGCAAAGCCTTGTCACCCCTTGCGTCCTTGCACAGCCTCTGGGCAATTTCACCCTGCACACCAAGGCAAGGGAAAGCACAGGCCAGCCAGCCCCTCCACAGAAGACAATGGGCTTTGTTTTTCTAATCACAGGTGACTGACTGATAAACTGCATGAACAGCACAGTGCAGCCACTCTGGAGAGAGTGATGGCATTCAGACAGCCTGCCGGGGAAAAGGCTGCTTTTCCCAATTCCTCTCAAGCACGGCAGACAAGCATAGGTCAAAAAAAGTATAGTTTATACCATGCTAAATTACCACTGAGAAGCTCGTGACTACCCCCAGCAGACAGGCTGCAAGCAATGGCTGAGGCCCTGCAGAAAGAGTAATGGTCAACAGCAATTTTGGTGCTTCATGGCAAGAAAGAAGTACAAAGCATCTGCTGCCACTCCCCTAAGCTGGTGGCCAGACAGCTCCAAAGACCCCTCTGGTATAGCTCAGATGACATGACGTAGCATCAAAAAAAGGGTCCCCAGAGCAAAGCCTGTGGTTTCCCTGGGTGCTCACTGCTGCCTTCCCTCTGCAAAGGGAGAAGGAGCAGCAGTGACCTGTTCCCTGTGGGACAGGGTCCCACCCCACTGCACTGGCACCACAGCACTTTAACCACTCCCACTGCATCCCAGGAAAACACCAAGCTACTCAATGACTGCTGGCCTTGCAGCTTTCTGAGCTGTGCCTTGCACAAAGGGCTTTCCCTTCTCCATAGCTAATCCTCACTATCCAGGTATTAAAAACAGAGTAACTCCCATGCCAATTCTCGCTTTCATCAGAAATTATGTCTTTCTGTAAAAGCTTAAATTACAGGTTTACTGCCTCCAAGTATTAGAAAAGACCCAGAATTAAATCCTCCACTTTCAGATTAAAACCAGGACCCATGCAGGAAAAAGGTTGCTTGATGCAATTTGCAGGGAGCAGCCTCTGGGTTCATAGTGTCAGCCAGAAAAGTTCTCACAAGCAGAGATCATCCACAAAGCAGGGCAGCTGTGATCAAACACTGTTTTCTGCATCAGTGGGAAGCACAAATCAAGAGGAAAGGATCACGCACGCTCACACAAAGCCACCCTGGTCCTTAGCAAACCACAGGTCAAGGGAGGATGAGACACAGGGCTGGAGTTGGTTTAAGTTAAAAAATAAACCAAAACACTGCAGAACTGACTCAGTTCTTGACACATCACTGAAAACATTATGGTTTTGATTTTAAAGAATTCTTCCAACAGAGGATGGACGCACAAAATCTGTGTAAACAATTTATGAGGTCCATTGCAGTTTTTGCTATGAAGACACATTACTCAGGGACATTTATTATACTCTCCCCACTCTGCCATTAAGGTCTGAGATGAAGAAGAACAAATGCAAGATAACTAAGCTCTTTACAGGGGTAAAAACAGATCAACCATAATTCTCTGTGTCTTAAAAAGAATTGGAAATGTCTAGACAGAAGACAGACAGAATTGTTCTCAAATGTATTCATTTCAATAAGAAGCTGAAGCCCTGAATTACAGGGAAGAGATTGAGGTCTGCTCCTCCTCTGAAAACTTTCACACCTTACTCTCTCCATGACTCTGGCATCCTTTATCCCGCCTGTGATATTTATATCCAACAGCAGGGGACCGTAATCCGGGTCACCAACAGCCTGGATAGTCACTGACAGCCCTCAGCAAGAGCTGCTGGAAACACAAGCATCACTGCAGAGTCCCAGCTACATACCTCTGGAGAACTGGCTCTTACTGGGGTAGAAAGAGAGGAATGGGAAAGGTTTTCAAGTGCAAGCAGAGCTGCCCTGAGGTCATGGGGGTTTGGGATGCTCTTTCCTTCCACCACAGGCATGCAGGGATCACAGAGCTCCCTCTACTTAAGGAGAACCTGTATAACCTCACTGAGCAAGTCTGCATAAACCACCCACCACAGGGACTCCTGGGATCTGATTACTGATATCACAGGCTGTAAGAACCTCTGTCATTTAGACTGGTGATGTGACACAGGAAGGGCAAACAAGCCACAGCTAAACAGCCCACTTAACCACCTCAAACACCTGCTCACCCAGATACAGAGTTGAGGAATAAAATTTTCCCATCTCAGCAATCCTATGGGATTGCGCAAGAAAACGAGCAAGAGAAAGAGACCAACTTGGATAGCCAGAACAAAACTGGCAGTGCAGAAGTCCCACCATAAACCAACTCCCACTTTCTTGGTAGAAGTTCTCTCCAAAAGAATCTGGTCAGACCCAAAGTTTCCAGTTCACAACAGCAGTATTTTCCGTTGGCAAGCCTTCCCCAAAAAACCCTCTTCCATTCCCACCTTACCTGACACGCATTGTACAGAAGCTGATGCTCAAATTTCTTGATCCCCAAAATGTTCTGGAACATCTCATAGAGCTGCTCCTTGCTGAGAATGAGCTCTGAGGCAGCACTCGCTGTCATCCTGGCCTGTTGCTTCCGGGGATCCTCCTCCCCACGGTAAATAGCATCAAACTTTGCCATCCAAGAGCTCAGGACTGTCTCCTTGCTGAGGCCATCAATTTCTGGCAGGCTACGCACTCTCTTCTCAATGTGCTTCTTGAAGACCTCCCGGGAGTCATTTGCTGAGCACCCTCCACTCTGCACCATCCTGGCAACACGGTCACTTTTCAGGAACACCTGCAAAGAAAAGGGTGATTTCAAATAGTGTCAGTTAAAAAAAAATCCCCCTTAAGTACCACAAAAGGGGGTTTCACTGCTGGGAAGCTGCTTATTGACTGCCAGGACATTCTCTAACTCCTCACTCAACCACCACATGTTGCCAGCCGTTTCAGCTGTACTTTGGGAAGCGTAATGAAATCAGGTGAAGTTTCTGCTTTGCCTCCACTAAAATGAAACATTTTGATGCAATTAGGACTTGATGTGATGTTATGGTCACACCTCACCAGATACATAAATGTCCTTTGGGAGAGCAGGATTTTATTTTGTTCAATCTGATGTTTTAACATGGAAGTTTTTGCACAACTACATTCACCTAACCAAGTTCTGCCTTGTTAGAGGGAGTAAAGTCATCTTACTCAAGACAACAGCACTGCACTGGATTTATCCTGGTAGCCAGGCCCCTGGGAAACCTCTGCAAGGACCAGGCTTACACCTTAATTCTACTACACCAGAGGAGATCCTTGCCATCAGCCCTGCTGTCACAGGAATGGGAAGTGCAAGATGGTTCAGCACGGCTTGAACCTTTGCAGACGTGCAGGGCACTGACAGCAGGAGAAAGGGAGGGAGAAGACATTTGATAAAGATGTTCTTCCCACTGCAACAGCAGCAAAAGGGTCAAAATATAACAGACTCCTACAGACCACAGATGTCCTGGGAGCAACCCAGAGCTGAAGGGTTAGAGAGACAGAGGGATATTGTATTGGCTCTCCTCTCCCAAGCTCTGAACACAGAAGAGCAATCAATATCCAGTAAGAAAACTGCTGTTTTATTAATAATGCTGAGAACTGATGAATACAGCAGCGTGGGAAGAAGCTGTGCATTTACAGAGGTGTATCTGTCAGCTCTCAATAATTAAAGAGCTTGAGGATGACCTAAGGACATGATAGATTTTTTTATATACCATTCAGCAGCAGAGTACTCCATGTTCCCAGTACAGGCATCTGTTGGCAGTAGTAGTGGGTTTTGTCCAAGGACCAGCCCAAAAATGATGCTGAGGAAGAGCTGGGCTGTTTCCTTCCAACACCACCATGGGAGTACTCACTCCCTGCAGACAAGACAGGCAGGAAGCCACCAGCAACCTCTTCAGTCCATGCTATAACAACAGCAACATGTGCTTCATTTCCTTGTAGAGATTAAATATGAGCGATAACACCCCAGGTGTGTGCAGGTGCTTTCAAGTAATGGGTGAGAGCTAACAAGAGCCAAACTCCTGATGCAGCCAAGGAAATTATCAACACACTGACTGCAGGAAATGGTGGGAGGTCACAGTGACCAGCCCCACTGCAACATCCTGGGCTCCCATGTCTCCTCATCCACGCCAGGTGCCCAGACCTGAACCTGTGTGACAGTGCTAATGATTTCCCATACCTGCCAGCACCAGTGGCTGTTGTTATCCATGGTCCTCACCCCCAGCATCGTGAGCAGTGGGATCTGGCTCCCCATATTCCCTCAGCCCTGATTTTTCCTTCCTGGGCATAGAGCAACAGCCAGCAGAGGAAAGGAAGGCTGCAGCTGGCAGGAAGGAGGCATGCACAGGGGAGCACCAGTCAGACACAAAGCAGCAGAAACAGGAAGATTTAAAAAAGATAAATAAAGGTGTTTTGTCCTGTTTTCTTTAAAAAATACCAGGTGAGTCGCCTGGCTGTAGGACTGCTTAGTAGGGTTGCCAGGAGCCAAGAATTGCCTAGAACAAAATCCTACCAAGGATGCACACACCAAACTTTGCAGAAGAGAACTGACCTCCAGAAGCTGGGTCAGGCATCTCCTGCCATATCCACAGATGAGCCCACCACGCCACTGTGTCTCTGTCTGCCCACAGCAGAGTGGAAATGGGTCTAATGAAGCACTTCCATCATATGCACTGAAGCAACTGCTGCAAAATGTGCTGGTTGACAGACAAAGCTTTACTCATTAGAAGTAAAAGGACCTGAGAAAAGCTCCCCTGCAGATTGCTGGAGTATGCTGGGCCTGTCTGCGCACACAGGTCTGCAGCATTCCTGCAGGCACAGCGATGCTTTGCAGAGCAGCATCACTCAATTTTTTAATTTGATAACAGTCTGTGAACTAGCCTAAGACTGACAACCACATGCTTACCCTGGCAGCCAGAATTAACAGCAAAATATGGCCATGCAAACACATTCAGGGCAACAGCAAATGCATTTGTGACCTACAGTGTCACCCTTACGTTTTTTCCCTCTGCAAAAAACCAATCATTCCCAGGTAATGAACTTATTCTGCACCATTAATAAGTGGACCTTTTAGAAACATCAGCCATGTCCTGCACAGAGATGACCAGTTTCAGCTGCATGTTTTCCAAGCCATCATGCAGATTTATAGATCAGTAAATGCTGATTTCTAGATAGCACCCAGCAGAAGGACAGTTAATTGAATAAAACTGAGATTTGCAGGAGCTGAGATAAGCAGGATCTGCTGTGATTTGCACAAAGCATCAACAAGGGGGGCACGTCTCTGCAGAGAAGGAAGGGAGAACACTCTCAGCAGGGAACACTGCTCAGGCACTGAGGGGCAGAGGCTTTCTGTGGCAAGGCTTTGCCTTGTGCCACTGCAGCTGGTGCCAAGGAAGAGCCACACAGCCAAGCTTCAGCTGCACAGAAGCTGAAAGCGCACAGCCATCAATTAAAGGAGACCAACAGCTAAAAAGAAGAAAAAGAAAATTATGCTAAAGGACACAGTGATGCATTACACTTTATGTGGTCTGTTTTAAGCAGGACAGAGCCAGTGGAGGGTCCACTTGAAGACATGGGCTTGTGTACATCTAGTGCTAATCTACTGCTCTTTTTCAGTTTGATAACTTGGGGCATTTATACAGCACAGGACTTCTGGAGCTGACAATGCTCAGCCAGAGCCTGCAATGAAACAGGGATGTATTTTACCTGGTTTTTAAGCAGTTTCTTTTCCCTGCCCAATAATCTTATCTGAACAGATTATGCTGCTCTTGCATCCTAAAACACAGCTCACTCCATCTTGAAAACTTTAAGAGCACCTGCTCAGTGAAGCTGTGATGATCCCTTGGCAATTTCTTTTCTGATAAAAGATGTAAATGACTCTCCACTTCCTTCCTGTACAGAGAACAATGGATCAGGAGCTACCAGGCTGGTTTAACAGAGTTAATGCAGAGAAAATCTGTGCTTTCCTTACAGAGAAGCAGCTGCTGTCATATCCTATAGAGTTAAAATTCTCTTCAGTTTTAATATCTGATTTTGGTCCCCTCTTAGATTGCACTTCTAGAGAAATATTTTATGTAGGCAATTCAAAATCTTCACCTTCTGTGACAGAATAGCTCTAGGGAGAAAGAGAAATGGTTTGCAGACAGGCTAGCAAAAAAATAAACAACACTCCTCATACAAATCACAAGCACTGATTTCCTTCAAAACCAGAAGCTCTTTCCTTCTGAGCAGAGATATAAAAGGCAGCATTATGGGCTGCATACAAAGAGGTGCAAAAAGACGTGCATAATTATTCTTTTGCACAATTATGAATGATGCTTCATGTTCTCTGGTATCATCTAGTTTTATAGATGCACATCCTCCTCCCTCCCCCTTTGCTTTGCAGCATTTGTCATGCCAAAGAGAAAAGACAAGACTCTTGCTGAAAATCCCAAAGTCAATTGGACACAATGCAAAAGCTTCCAGGAGAACTGAATGTGCTGCCCAGATTTCTCTTGGTATTTTTAACAGGGAGCACATGACATTGATTTTACTGATTTTGCCATCTTCCCTGTTTTAGAGTACACCGTTTAAAAGTATCAGGAAATTATTTTTCAGCTCAAAGGAAGGGCGGTCTTCCCCATAATCAGGCTATAAGGAAACGCCATGTTATAGGGGTTGCTATGGTTGTTCCATGGTTTACATACAAACCCCAAACCTCCCAAACATTGTGATGTACCAGACATCAGACAGAAGCCACTTTGCACTTGCCTTTGCTTCATACTGTGTGATAATGGACAATCCATTAATTCAGAATTCAACCCCATCTGTGAATAGGGGTGAGGACAGGGATTCATAAGAGCATTGCATTGTCTCTCCTTACCTCGTAGTAGCTCTGGACAGCATTTATAAATGCTTCATCTGCCACAATCTGGGTTTCTCCGTTGAGAAAGGCCTGGAAACGATCTTTGATTGTCTGGAGCTGCTGCTTACTTATCTGTAAAGCATGCCAAAAGGAGAAAATTAGTCAAAAAAGGTTTATGTATGAGGAAAAAACATAGTAATTGATCTGCAATATCTTATTGGGGTGCTTATGATGTGCATTTTTGCTCTCCTTTGGGGACAGCAGCAATAGCTGAGGAACCAGCCACACGTGGGTACACACACACATGCACTCTGCACCCTGGCGAGTTCATTTAGGCATCACAAACACCTGAAGTCACCCTGAACATCATTTCTAAACAACTCTGCCACCACAAAATGCACACAAGACTTTTACTACAGGTATACTCAATTCAAAAGCAAGCTGCTGTGTGAGTGCTTGAAAGAATCTGTTTCAGTGCAATCCCTTCACCCAGTCTTTCCTCCCCTTCAGAAGCTGAGGTTTGATACCAAATGGAAAGCCTTGCAAGCTGGCTGTTAGTTTTGTGGGGGTGTTTGGCCTTGCTCATTTCTTTTGGCTTTTCACATATAAAACAACAGTCAAAACCAATGGTGAAAGAATTTAATGTCAAGAAATCCCAAGAGAGCAAACCTGTGCTCCTTATCCTAGCAAGGACTTTCCCTGCTGTCTCTTTGCTGCTCAAAACAGTTTCTGTCCAGCATACAGCTGGTATAACTTACAAGACAATTCTAATTTTGTCACAATTACATCAGTAGAAAGTTTACAAGGGTTTATTCCAGCCTTGTAAGATAACATGCCATTATTTTTCCAATTTATCTGTCAGCTTAAAACCAGACATAGCTAAAAACCCACCTCTTCAGCTTACAATGCAGACAAAGTCACAACAGGCACATAAATCATGTATCAGCGATGCCAGCCTAACATCTTAAGATGTAGACAACACTCATGCTGAAGACCTGCAGGGATTGAAATGTAGCTGGGCCTGGTTTATTATGGGGTTACTTCACATTTGAGGATAAGAATTAATTTTGACAGAAGGAAGCAAACAATATGTATATATGGCATCTTCAAACTTAAAGGGAAAGAAGAGCAGTAAGAATTAGGATGGGTATTTATTAGTAACCAAAAGGTCTAGAGAAGAGTCTTTATTTCTCATTTCTATGCCAATGAAAGAAACCAGCCTATTACAATGGAAGAGAAAGATAAAATAAATGGCTCTAAGTGTCTAAATGGCTTTGAATAAAGTACAAAAAACTGCAGAGATTCAAACAACTAGAATGAGCATAATGAAGCCTGGTAAACACCACTAGTGATATAAAGCAGGAGAGGGACCACTTGGAAAATGCAGTGATAAATATCACTGGAGCTACAATCACAATGTGCTACGTGGGGTGTCTAAGGACTGCAGTAACAAACATCATGAACACTGGCAATTAATTCCACAACACCACGCTGAGGGGGGTTAGTGAGCAATAGCACTTTGATGTGATAATCTGGGATTAGTATATCCTACTGCTAATGGAGAGGTGTTTATCAAAGTGACAAAGTGAGACTCAATATGCTCTGCTTTAGAAAACATGGAACAGCCTTCTCCACCCTGTGGGTGCTGGAAAGGTGAGTAATTCTCACTCCCAAAACAGCAGCCCAAACTTCACAGGGTATGACACATGCAACAAGGCTCAGCATCACAGGGCTGGAGTAAGGACCATCCCTTAACCTGACCCACCTCAGCCTTGGGCCATGAGCCTGGAGGAAAAGCACTGCCAAAAACTTCTAGTTTTTAGGCTGGCAGACTCTTAGGACCAAAAATTAGATCCTGTTTGCCATGTCAGCCACCTAAACCCCTTTGTGGTGTTTGCCAACAGCATCCTAGACATCACGAACCCTTGGGCAACATGCACAACATCAGATGTAACACAGGCTCCAAACCTATCTGAGCTGATGGAGTTGAAAACTGGGTCAATGATAAGAGGAGCCAGAGACAATGCAGTGGTCGAGTGGGAGACACCTGTGGGAAGGTGTTAGGTCTGTTTTTTATTAATCATTTAATTATCTGCGAGAAAGGCAAGATGTTAATTAAATGTATTGACGATTTTGTACTAGCAAACATTGTAAATGTCAGAAAGAAATGACAGGGCAACAGATGCTATAAAAAAACCACGGTAAGAAACGGAAAAACTACAGGGAACCTTGAAATCAGGGTGCTGAGGCACAAGCAAACACATACTAAGAGCACAGATACTCTCTCACAGATACTGAAAAGCCAAGAGGCTTTTCATTTGGGATCTTAACAACATGCATGGCATATTTATTACATTTTTGAGTCTGGGTTATTTCTTAGGACAACCTCCAAAAGTCCTTGCTTGTTCAATTCCTTTAATGCCATCTAGCAGCAGTATTTTATGCTCCTTCCTCAGTACTGAATGGACTGCCTTCAGAACAAATGATTCTCCTTGAAATTCCTAGAAATTCCCAATACGCAGCTCACACACAAGCTCCTGGGGGCTGTGGAAATGAATCATCGGATTTGTCTCTGCTAGAGTGTCAGCTGTCTCCTCCTTGGCCAAGCTGTATACCAGCATTTTCCCCATCCAGGGAAAAGGGGATCCTCTCTGATCACACCAGGCTGCAGCACAGTCCAGTCCTCAGCTAACAGGACCCTCAGTCTGACACCCCACCAGACCATGAGACACCACTGGGGTATTGATCTATGTCTGCACCACTGTTAGGGATTTTATCAAGGAAGCAGTCAATATGAGCCACAATTTAACTCTCTTCATATTAGACTTAGCTTCTGCAGCACAGCAGCAAACACCTGGTGCAGAAAGCCAGCACCACAAGGGAGGAGACCAGACCTGGAGGTCAACCAAATGTGCCCAACACGCTCCACCTTCTATTTTATGCCTCTTTCCTTCCCCATCGGGCCCCACAGGCATTGCTGCCAAATCCCAGAAGCACTCCTGGGGCAGCCAGGAGGCTGCACCTCCCAGCAAAGGCTGGAGCAAGGCAGAGAGCAGTCTCAGCACCAGCATCATGCTCCAGAGCCTTGAAGCAGTGCCAAGTGATGCCACTAACTCAGCCACAGGTTTAAAAGAGCACGTGCCCTGAACACTCAACTGGAAGCTTAAGTGCTTTAAAGGCAGGGGTGTTACTTTATCTCTTGCAATTAGAGGCACCAGTGATAAGCTAGAAATCCATATAAAGCAAGCCAACAGCTTCTGCAGATCCAGTAAGGCCACTAAAGGGGCCAATACAAACCACTTCTCAGTTACCTTTCATAGGGTGCTCACACATAGCAGAAAACAACAGAATTACTTCCACTTGGAAGGACATCAGTACAACATCACAGCCTTCACACCAGCTGTGGCAGGAGGAGCCTGTTAGGCTGCAAGCCCAGTAGGTGTGAGGATGTTGGGGGCACAGCCTCACTGCCTCCCATGCAAACACAAATCCAAGTGCCATCACACAGGAGAGATGGGAGCAAGCGGGAAAACTGGTGGATTTAAGAAGTTTATTCTGTTTACCTTCCCTCACTTTTCCAAACCTCTCTGATGTTCCCCACAAGTACTTCCCACGTGTGAGCCATTAAAGAATGAACAGTCATTTCTGCATTCCACAGGGATCACAGAACACAGCCCTCTGGACCCAAGAGAACTCTCCCAATTTAATACTGTGGTGTGCTGATGCAGCAGAGTGTTTCCCAAACTTTTACCTGTCTAAAGCATGGGAGTGTATTTAAGTTGCCCGATATACACAGGCATATTAAAAACTGTAATCAATTGAGGCAGTGATGATGAACTCCTGGCAGGTATCAGGCACACCACCCATGGACCTTTTGGGCTGGCATCCCTCATGGATTGCATGGCTTTTTATAAAAAGCTTGGCAGATGTCTTTCCCATAACAGACTACATTATGCAGAAGAGCTCGCCAGTGACTAGACATGGGCACCAAATGATTCCTACCTTCTTGGTCTAACTTTGTTAAGAAAAACCACATGCCCAGCACAATCTAGTGACCTCACAAACTGACTAAAGACCCACCAGCCACAAGCAAATCACAGAGGCAACCAAATGAATCTGCTTGATGCAGATTCCAGCAAACAGCACATCAGCCACTTCAGGACAAATGTTCACCAGCAGCTTTCTTGTTCTGTGTTATTTTTGCACATACTCAGTCTGACTCAGAGCCAACTGCAAACCTGAATGCAGGGAGCCACGGCACCTTCTCCAAAGTGCTCCAGCCAGTGAACAGCTGGCACCATGTCTGCATGTCGTCTCCAGCCTCCTTCACCTACACCAGGGCAGCACAAGCACTAGAAAGAGGAGCTGTCTGCCACAGAAAACTTCCCTGAAAAAAGTTATACACAGCAATGTGCCTCACTAAGCCATCCTCTCTCCAGAATGCTATGCTGAGTCTGAGCATGCAGGAATAAGTACAGAACCAAAATGGGCCCAGAGAGGCTGTGGCATCTCCAGCCTTGCAAATTTCCACAGCCTGACTGCATGAAAATTATCTGGTTTTGGAGGAAGCCCTGCTTTGAACAGGGAAATTGGGCCAGAGACCTCCAAAACTCCCTTGCAAGCTACATTATGCTACAGCAGTACCATATTCCAACAGAAGATTTGGAAGGAGGGACCATCCTAGATTGTAGATTGCTGAATCTGTCAGTAGCAGGCTGCAGCTGCTGTACCTGTCCACACCTGTACAGGTACTCAGACCTGCTAATAAAGCCCTGTCCATCAACGTGACGGCTGCTGAAATCAGTCAGATTTGGGCTCTGTAGAAGGATGTTTCCAAGTGAAAGGCACCCCTGTGGCTGAGAGATGACCCTCTTTACTGCCACACTTGAACACCTCTGATCAAGGACTGAATGTTTCAGTGCACTGATGCCTCACAGAGCCCTTGCACACTGCACATCCCACTGGAAGGGTCCTTCCTGCAGGCAGGACATGAGGATACATTGCAGCACTGCACGCTGGTCCCTAATGGCTCAGCCCATCAGCATCACCCCTGTCCTGAAGGAATCATTTCAGCTGAGGACTGCAGGTAATTCCCAGGGGAAGCACCTCTGCCTTTTGTCCAAAAAGCCCAGCAGCAGTCAACCACAAGCAGCACTGAGCTCTTCCTCCTTAGGGCACCTGCTGCTCAGGGACCACTGCAGGGAGAAAAGGAGGAATATTTAACTGCTCACTGTGCTGTTGCTCTGGGTTTGGTTTTGTAACATCTAATAAATATTTTATTACTCCTCAGCACCAGGTGATTTAGGAAAAATCTAAACCAACCGAATGAGCATCTCTCATCACTGCTGCTTCCACAGCCAGAAAACCAGTCATGACACGAACAGTGTGGGAGGGAAGGTGAGGGGGGAGGCCAGAGCAGCCAAGCACTGGTCTTACGAGAGAGGTCAGAGGCCCCAGCAATGGGCATGAGACTAGGAAAAAAAACCCAGTCAGGTTATTTTGCACTGGGAAAAAGTATCAGCTTGTCCCTCTGCTGATTTCCCTGCTACAAGAGAGGGCCACAGGTGGGGTGATTCACAGCCCCAGCATTTGGGGTTTTAATTGCAAACTCTCCTGGGCAGATGTGTCTGCTCTGCAAACAGCTGAACACTGCTGGCTTTTCACTGCTCACATACACAACCAGCATTAATTGCCAGTCTCAGGCAACTGTTCCCAGCCACCTAACAGTGCCTTTTCTGGTTGTTTCAGTGAAATTTAATACTTGTTACCAGAAAGAGCTTCTTGTGCTTTGCTTCCTGATAGCCACCATACATCTTTCCAGGGATACCCTTACAATCTGACCATATGCAGATCACTGTGCACACCCCCACTGTTTTACTGCTGCCTGTACAATTCCCTCTTTATGGGTGCTTGATTTGTTGCCTCTCCCCTTGGTCCATGCTTTACAGGCCCTGATGACCCACCCACTCTCCAGCCACACTCATCCTTTGTGAGTGGCAAACAAGAAAAAGATGTGGTCCTGGCAAGCCACCCCAGTGTCACCTACTCATCTCTCAGAAGAGGTGTCCAGTTGATTCGTTGCAGAGAAAAAGACTGCACCATGACTGTGCCTGGGTTTACACCCGCGGGCAGTGAAGAGCACACACAACCCCTTCTGCCTGCAGCAGCTCATGCCCTGTCTGCTCAGCCCACCTGTGATGCTGGGGATGGGTCAGAGCAATGGGGATCCTCCAGGAGAAGACTCCTACATGCCCACCTGCCCTGTGCTCGACCTAAGGGTAAATATCTGCTTCAGCAATGTGACCAAAGGGGAGAGAAACCCACTAGAGCCGCCTGCAGAGGAAGAAAGCCCCTTCCTCTGCCCAGTCACAGAGCTACCACCCAGCCATGCCTCCCCACAGCACCAGCTCCAATCCCTGCCAGGACCTCTTACTACCGCTGTTATTACAAGCAAACTTCAGCAGCTTTGCAGCACAAGCAGTGAGTGTTAAATGATTTTGGCACTTGCTGGAACATTTCTCCTGTAAAGAGGCTAAAGTATTGCTGGGTAAGTATGGGAAGGCAAAAATCAATCCCTTTGGTTAAGCCAGCTGCAGTCACAGAGGCTCTAGATCAAGCAGTGCAGATGTCCTCTTTCCACTGTCCCAGACTACATCCAGTAGCAGATTTATTGGAGAGACAAAGCACAGGCTCTGAGTTGCTCTCTGAAATACATGGATGTGCTTTTTTATCCTCTCAAACCCTGAGTATATTTCTTTTCTATGATTCATTCTGCCAGCTAGGCACACTTCTTTGACATACATGAAAGACCTAAAATGCTGTTATGGCTGCTCCTACTTTCTGAAATGCTGCAGTGCACAATGCTAAAAAAAGAAAGCAAAGCCAGGACTTGGGACTGGGCCTTGCCATGATGACTTTCCCCTTGTGCTTTCCAAGCTACACCTTCCTTTTTCAACCTGCCACCACACAGCAAGCCTAGATGCAGGTACATCAAAAGATACTGTGCCACAGCCTGCTTCACTTGCTACTTTTGTTTGTACCAGGGGTATCCATCCGACGCTCACATACCACCCTTGCATCTCTCCCCTGCAAAGGGTCCCCTTTTCCATTAACATCACAGAATCACAGAATTGTTTGGGTTGGAAGGGACCTCAAAGATCATTCAGTTCCAACCCCTCTGTCATGGGCAGGCACACCTCCCACTAGACCAGGGTGCTCAGCTGTGGTTCCAATCAGGAACTTCTGCTCCTGCCTGCAAGTTTCTTTCTCCTGCATGTCTCCTCCTGGCTGGTCCCTCCTCTGCAGCTGACATGCTGGCAAGTAACCCCAAGATGGAGCCACCTGACAAGAGCACAGAAAACTTGGAACTTCACCCACTTTTGATCTTATTTTACCTAAGTAAGCCATTAGCAGAGTGAGTTTGTTACAGATCCAACAGACTAAGCTAGCCCTGCTGGCTATCCTTCTGTGTATGATCAAACAGATACAGTCCCCTATTTTTTTACTGATAATAAAAATATAACTTTGATCTTAGAAGAATAGAGAAGCCAGCACAAAACAGAAGCCAAAACAGAAGCAGGAAATAGCAATGATTAAATACTAGGCCAGTGACTGAGGGTGGGCTGAGGGGTGATTGCTGCTCTAAGAGACCTCCCTGATGACTTCTGCTGTGCTGGGAGCCTTGCCTGGTGAGGTCTGCTGGGTAAAACACATCATCATGATGTGGCAGCTTTCAGCAGAAAGCCCAGCATCATCCTGCCTGTGGTAAAAGTGCAGCTGCTCTGTTAATAAAACAGAAAAAACAAACCCATAAAAATACTAGCAGAAATATATCTAGGAAATAAATCCAGGAGACAGCTAGAATGGAGGCTGTCTAGAATGGGCAGAGTGACAAGCGAAGCTCCCTAACACTGGGTGCCCCTTTGGGTGCCCAAAGGCGGGAAACAAATCCTTTTACTCTCAGCCTGGACTCTGCAGCTGGATTATCTCCTCCTCCTCTCTCTGGCTCAAATAACTTCCTTATTCCCTCCCAGTGCCAGTCCCAGCCTGATTAACCTCAAGTCCTGAGGGCCACTACCACAACTGCTTACACAGCCTGCTCCAGCAAACCCCGCTAGCAAAGGCCTGGCCAGAGGGGCACTTTGAGACATGTTTGCTCTGACTGGTGTAGGAACTCTCTGTAAATTCAACAGAAATGGCTTGGCTTGTCCTTTCACTCCACCAGTGCAGTACATGTGGTACATACAGTGCATTGCTGCTCTGAGACCTCAAAAAACACCTAACACAGGAAAAAGGATAAAGGGAAGATCTTCTTTCTTCTCTGGAGTATTACAGGCAGTCTTGGAAAGTAACATTTTCACTCCTCCTCTTTTTCTGTTGGATGGAAAACAACACATGGCCTATTGAAGACTATGAGTGTTAACGTGGCACAGCTTCTGAGACATTACCTCACATCCTTACATGCCTCAAGACCTTGGTGTGCTGCAGTGAAGGAAGGAGGTGGGGAGCTGGAGAATATCACAGGTCCTTCTCCATGAGACACCCATGTCGAGACCCTTGGAAAAGTCAGCAACAGGCTGGGCTATGATACTACTAGAATTTATATTTATTTCAGAATATTCTGAGGACAACTTCCAGAACTTGGATGTTCAGAGCCTGACTGAAAGGAAGTAAAAAAGCAATTTGGAGTATGGATGTTATACATTTATTGCCCAGTGGCTGCAAATCCCTAAACCTCCTGCTCTTGTCACCATGAGAGGCGTGCAAAACCTCTCCTTCAATCATCTGCAACAGATAGCTGATACTGTATTTATTTGAAAAAAATAAAATGTGCAAAATCTTATACAAGTGCTACAAAGGAGCATTCGCAAACAATTCCCAGGAGTCCAAAAGAAAGAATTGTATAGAAGTGATGGTTTTACATTGCTGATCAATGTGGCCAGAGCCCCTTTACTCAGGAACACTCTGCCAGCCCCTCCTGAGGGGTAACTAACAGTGCAGAACCTCTTTCCACCACCTGGACCAGTGTCGTTTGGACAGTTCAGCACTCCAAAGATCAGTAACCCATATTGCTGACACTATCCAAGCATCTCTGGTGTTGGACTAGGGGCTAAGAATGGCCCAGTATATTGTGGGTTTGGAGATCCCAGGCACAACCTAAGGACAGTTAAATATCCATGAACTAACTGATCCACAGACGTGGGTGAGGGATGAGGTGGGAACACAAGGTGGTCTCTGCTGGGGGGTCTGGGATTCAGGCGAGTCTTTGCTCTCCAACAGCCCATTTGTCTGCTCCCTCTGTGCTGCATTTCCCACTTGTGAAGGAGAGTAACAGCACTTTGTTTCTTTCCAGAAGTGGCTACATGCGTGAAGAGAGTGAGAGCCTCTCACAGGCTAGGAGGGGGGGTATCCAAGAAGAAAAGCAAGCTACTTTTGGAAACACTTTTAAATCTCTATTTGAACTATTTTCATCTCTGTATTCCTACTCCAGGCAGACCTTACAGACTGCAGAAGCCAATCATCCTTCCTGGTTAATGTATACAGTGGCTCATGCTGACTTAAAAATATTAAACAATCAGAGCTAAAGATCTCTTACCGACACTTCAGGTGTCCAAACAAGAAAACCTTGTCTCTATTCTTTTTTTTAAGGCGAATAAAAGCACATCTACCATCACTGGCGTTATTTTTGCATCATTTTGATGATTAAACTCTGCCTCTCCTCCATGTCACAAGCTATTTTAAAAACAGTTCTTACTGAGCAGAAGTGGCAGACAAATGAATGGAGGTTCAAGGACTCCTGCTGTGTCCCAGCCTCTGTGAAAATGCTGGTTTCAGCCTGGCAGAGTTAGCAGGGGACAAAATGTCTTTGATGGGAATGAACAAGATAGCAAGAAATGGAGAGGAGCTTCCAGGCAGACAAGGCTGAAATGGTGAGCCCTGCTGTGGGCATCCCATACGCTCACGCTGCCCCTGGCAAGAGCTGGGGAAACCACCAGCCCCCAAACCAGAGGGCTGCTGTCTGAGTCAACATGAAATTGGGCTGCTGGAGCAGAAGAGGAAGCAGACGCAGGTCTGAGCAGTATTTCTTTTCCAAAGAAAATACATTTTCAAAGCAGCCCACTAAGAGATGTGACCTACTACACACCACAGCTCTGGCTAAGTACAATTTGTCGTGTTTGAAATTTTCCCTTATTCTGTGCATGTGCCATGATTTCCAGAAAACAAAAAAAAAGAAAAAAACCACTCCAGATTCTAAGAAAATCTGTGTAAGAGCCAAATGCGTCTCTGATCCAGTAAAAGAGAAGCTGTCTCCTTCAGACAGCACTGGAAAAAGGTTCAATCAATCAGTCAAGCCAGAACAGAATTTGCTTCTAGATAGAAAAACAAGAGAAAAGGTGTGAAACTGTAGTGTACCTCCTCCTCCACCTCACATTTCCTGCTAAAGTGAGTAATATCGGATTTTACAAGGGCACGTTGTTCAGAGCTGGAAGAGAAAGTTTAGTAAAAGGTAATTTGTTCTGAGGCAACAAACTACAGCAAGAAAACAGCATTTCAACTTTCCATGCCCACCACCAGGCAGAGACACGGGAATATACCTTCATAGGATGGCTGGTATGTACCTAGAATGTCTGTCTGCTTCTTCAAAGACATCAGGGAAATTCATTTGCAATAACATCATTCCACTGGGGTGATTTACTATTGTTTAAGGAAAGGCACTGTTAAAATTATCCAATTTGTTTCCCACAGCCACAGTCTTTGGACCCAGTTTCTGTCAGGAGGCTGAAAGCAAGGGGGCAAATCTTGCAAATTATCTGAGGCATCACAGAGATGGGACGAGAGCCCCATGGGGACATACCCCCAAGGGTGGCTATGCACAAGCAAGTGCTCAGATTTCCAGGCTTGGAGCACATTCACTTGGCAGGGGAGGCTGGAGGAAACAGTGACCTTTACTCAGCTTTGGGCTGTAAGCATAACTGAAACCCAGCTAGGGCAGTCAGGGTACACACAACCTGTGTGCGGTGTGGGCACGGCCCACATCGACATCTGCAAAGGCACAATTAGCTGCTTGCATGAAATTAGGCATGAAGTTCAATCATGGTTTTCAAGATAAGGAAAAGGCCATTTGCTGGCTGACAGTCTCTGGAGTCTGCAGTGATCAGTCCAAGCCTTGCATCCCAGGGAGATCTCCTGGGGAACTGGTGGAAGGACAGGGGTGAGGCAGCTGAGCTGAGCACAGCTTGGCACCGGGACTTTCCCCAAGCAAACCCCACCAGTGGAATGGAAGAAGCAATGTCACAACCAACATATGATTGAATCATCCCTGGGGGCACCTGGCAGGGGCAAGAGGGACATCCTGGTTCCCTGAGCAACTAGCCCTCTGTCCTTGGTGCCTCTGGCTGGCATGCTGGCTGTCTTTTGCCTTTCACCTCCCTGCCAAGTTTAATTAGAGCTAAAGAACATCCCCCCAAAGCTACTTGCTGTGACCCAGCACCAGCCACCCAGTCCCGGCAGCAGCACCCAACCGCACAAATCTTTCCTCTTGGCTCCTGGGCACAGGAAGCAAACAAAGCCAGATCTCATCTGGTCCAACTGCCTTCCCATCAGCCTGGGAACACAGTACTGGTAAGCTGGATGTAAAAAAAACCAAAACACCACCTAAAAAGTGCCTTTGTTTGTGCCTCTAATGGCCTGTGGGGCTTTTTTTGGCCAAAAGTTAGAGATAGTAGTTCAAAACATCCAGCTTTCCTAACAAACCCAAAAGAGTAAGTTTGGTACCACTATTATACATTAACTCCCTAAAGTCTGGCAATTTTCAACACAGGAGTTGTATATGGCCCTACATAAAAATCCTTTCCAAAAATACATGCCTACACATTAAAAACTCTCTCATTTAAGCCAGGAAAGCTGTTTTAAGGATTCCTGTCAAGTGTACTATATTGCAGGCTGTCTCAAGAAAGATTAATTTTTCTTCTTTGGGCTTGAGGCAGAATAATTTTAAAGGCTTTGAGTGAGTGATGACCTCTGTGCATTTCTGCTGGGAGGGTCAGACCCCCTTGCTATCCTCTTCCCATCAGATGAGCTGTCTCTGCACCTCATTTGCTGTGGGTTGTACAGAATTGCAAGCTGATGCTACAAGAACAGTGACCTGCAGCAGAAGGGGATGTAACAGATGGAGTAAATATCCTCTTCAACGCACCCCCAGAATACATTGTCCAAGCTCAAAATCCAGATTTCCTATGTGTCTTACACTACCTTACGGTGGCTGAAAAATCCCAAGAGGAGGGAGGAGAGCAGGCTGTGCACAGAGGGAGCAGAACACAGTCCCAAAGGACAGGAGGGAGGAATTGCCTGTTGCTACATTTGGTCATGAGTTTGTCTCCACATTAAGAGTACAAGTTGAAACCCCCACAAAAAACAGCAAAGCTACTGCAGAACTGAAGCATATAATTTCAGAGGAGTGTTTGTAGGAGCAGAAAAACATGTGGGCATACAGAAAGAGGAAAAGACAAAATGAAATTATTCTTCATAAAAGGCAGCTGTGCTAGCATTTGCCTACAGCATTCTCTATCCTGGAGCTTCCCTTCTGCTTCTAGGAGGCCTGGAAGAGATCACAGAAACCATAACAGTCAAAACCACAAAAAGGGGGAAAATAAGCTCCCCAAATGAGCACAATGCATTGAATCACTACTCTCATTTTCCTCCTCCCAATAAGTGTGAGGAGCGGGCTATATCCTGGAAGCACGTCTGTGCAGGTGGCAGATCCCAGAGCTTGGTGGCAGCTGGACCACAGTACTCCATGTTACTCTGATCCCATAAAACTGATCCCACGCTATGCTGTACATGCACAGACAATCCCAGCAACTCCAGCTCACCTCAGCCTACAGCATGGATTGCCTTTTATTTTTTTTTTTTTGCTCAAACATTCCTATTAGAAGCCTCAGCCTACGCAGAAGAATTAGAGATAACTGGTACCCGCAGAAATTGGAAGGAAAAACACTAATCTTAAATATTGCTTAAATAAAAGCTGCAGAACTGGGGATGTGGGAATCCAGTCTCTTACCTGAAAATGCCTCAAAACATTTGAATGAAAAGAGCTTGGAGTTTCGTTCCTGGTGCTGATTGCTGGGCCAGCACCAGCACAGCCAGCGATGGCCTCTCCCTTGGCACGACACACACTGCAGAACAGGCCCACACAGCCTGCTCCAGAAGAGGCAGCTGTGATTGACGGCTGTCTCAGAGACAAATGCTTTCCCAGCCCTCTGGGATATCAGCAGCGAGCTTCCCTGGCAGCTGGATGAGGGAGTAGCAATGCTGGGAGATGGGCAGGGAGCAGGGAACTCACAGGGTGTGCGGGTGAAGGCAGGTGATGCCAAACCCACAGAACCAGCTGCGCTGGCTCATGCAGCTCCTACGGCCTCAAAACCTCATGAACAAGAGGGGACCAGGCTGAACTGTGACCAAGCAGGTTTTCTCCAGAAAGCTGGGCCAGGCTGGGGTGTGCACAAAGGGGAAATGCCAGAAAGCAGCACGAACAAGCCTATTCCCCTTGGTTCCCCTTGGCAGGGCTTTCTCCAGTGATGCCCACGTTACTTCACCATCCAGCCCCTCCTTGTCTGCAATTTCCAAACTTCAGAGACCTACACACAATGGTTTCTTGAGTGGGCAAGTATCCTGCCCACGCTGACAAGAGAAGGACAAACTGGTGGGAAACTCTGTTCCACCTCCAACTCATTTCCAGCCGGGTTTCAGCATTTGGCTTGACCCACGCAGCAGAGAAAGCTGCCAGGTTCCAGCTGAAACCCTGGCTGCGGGCTCGGAAAGTCAGAAATTATGCATGCTGTAGCAAACAAAATCAGTAAAAAAATCCTCCCCCCTAGGAAATATTGGAAAAAAAAAATGTCAGGGAAGCTGGCAACAGAAGTCACTCACGAACTTCGCATCCCTGCCCATCAGCTCCAGTCCTGGAAAAGGTACTTTTGCCTTCACTGACTCAAAAGCCCAAGTCTTTATCAGGAGCAAAGTTCCCCAAGCCTGAATGCAGAACTGCTGGGCACAAGTCACTCCTTCTGGTTGATGTCTGTCTTTGCAATCTCACTTTTCTCTCTGATGCTATCTCCCAGGATACACTAAAGATCTCCTTAAATTTAGGTGGCAAATAGAGATTTTTATTTCCTTTAATCTTTTGAACTGTGACTACTTCTTTACAAACCATGTACTGTTTTTGAGCTTTGCAAATAATTCCTTAGACATTTTTTACAGAAATGTGATTTAAACAAGCAAAACAAATCCCAATTCATCCTGATACAATGGAGAAGCAAGGAAACAGGATAGCATCAGAAAAAAACCAACAAAGAAAGACAGAAGCCTTTACCACATTGCAGGCTAACAGCAGACTCATGCAGCAAGAACACGATGGAACAAAGATGCTTATCTTGAGCAACCAAGAGCCTGCACAACATGAGTCAGTAAGAGCAAGGCAACCATCAGCCTGTTTGGTAGACCAAGGAGATTTCTGAATGGGGCTGGTAGCTGAGCCCTCTGTTAAGCTGTGCACAAATCCTCTTTGCCTACGGGCTGACATTTGGGTGGCTGACAGAGGCTGCATTCCCTGCTCAGAGGCTGCTGCTGAAGAGAGAGCAACGTACCCTGTAGTTATGGAGGGCCACAGGGAAAGCCTCTGAAGCACTGTGTCAAAAGCTGGAATTCAAAAGAAGAAGACTTTTCTTCCCTTGTTCTTGGTGCCTGAGAACGAGCATTAACTCCCACCACACTCCTCAGCTTTACAGGCTCTTCACAAGAAAGAAAATAACAGAACATTAAGCTGGCACGGTACATATGAAGTGACAGCAAGACCCCTTGCAGTAAAATCTCTGTGTGAATGCAGAAGGAATTACCTCCACAATTCCACTCCTGTCAGACAGCAAAGCACAGCACAGGGGGTACTGTGCTGCTGATGCCAGAGTGTGATTTCCATTAGTGTTAATAGGAACTACTGACAGAAGTAGCAGCCAAGAAGCCAAAGCGCCTCTAGTCTTGATGACTGCCTTTGATGAGTATAGAACTGCATTAAGTCAGTCCAAGCAGCTGTATCAGGCAAATGATTATGGCTGTGAGTATGAGAAAAGAGCCACGGCTCAGGCTCCAAAGAAGGGCTGGATCCCAGCTGGGATGGGGCACTGGAGCCGGAGCAACACAAATGGCCAGTGAGGTGCCAGCAATGGTGACAGCCAAATCCCACTCCAGTGTCCACAGGGCGGTTGGTCACAGTCCTAAGGAGCAAGCTTGAAGGAACCAGGTGGCCACTGCAGCATTTCTTGGAGGTACTCCATGAACAGCTACTGCCAACAACCACCAAGGTCCTTGGGATGGGGCACAGAAAAGCATTTCTATCCCCAGTGGAAACATAAGATAGTTCACAAGAAAGTATAGGTTTGGAAAAACAAGGGCTTGGGATCAGAAGATGATATAACAAAAAACAAAAGGTGGTCCATGAGAAAACTACATGTATGGAAGAACAGGGACTTGAAATTTAAAGGTGGTGTTTTGGTCCCCATTAGGGTCCAGCAGTTCAGACAGAGAGAAAAGTCCACCATTACAACCATCACTTCAAGTCATTGAGGATTTTTTGGGTAAGCAAAGGCCGAGAGAAAATTCATCCCCAAGATACAAAAATAGATTTTTATTAATTAGAGAGAAAGCCAGATACAAATCACAGTCCCCTGAGAGTAGATAAGCTAGATGTCAAGGTTATTTTCTTCAAAACAGTTTAATAAGCAGGTGCTGAGCCGGTGGTGGCCATCTCCCATGTGTGCCACCCAAGGCAAGTCACTGGCACAGCCTTGGCCCTTACAATTTGCAGCAAAACCAACAGGTCTCACAGCAGGTCCCCTGCCAGTTTGAAGTCCCTACCCATCACCTCCACCACTCGTTTCTCATCAGCCCTCCGCAGACAGCAACAGATCATTTCATCCTGTTACTTACGCCACAGAAATTTAGACTCGAGGAAAAGTAGGCGTAACAATATGACATTATTTAAGCAACCAACTTAACTGACTACTTCAAATTCTGCCTGATGTGCTGGCAAGAGCAACAGACCTTTAATTGAACTAACTAGCCCTGGGCCAGAGAAAGACTTCTTTCCTGCTGATTCATTTGATAGGAGGTGATGGTGCCGAGATCACCATCATAGTTCAAAGCACTTCTGAGTACTCGCCCACAGCTCACTCAAATCCCTTTGGTTGCAAATGCCTCTGCAGAAGCCTGTGCTACCCAGGCACCTGCCTTGTCCCATTCATACCCGGGTCAGCTCCGGGGCCTGTTTTTGTGCTGATAACCTGAGTCTCGTAACCTGTCTGTACCATTTGGTGCAGAATGAAAATAGCAGAAAACCCTACAAGGCCTAGCCCCAAGGTACTCATAACTCAAATAATTTCACATGGTAAGCCGTGAGAGCCAGGAGGAGTCCCCTTCACAGGGCTGTGCCAAGGACACAAGTCTGTGTCCCTTGGGCAGGGACTGATGCTGAGCTCTGGAAGGGGAGCCCAAGTTTGTGCCAAGAGGGTCTGGGCACAGAGGAGAGAGACAGCAACTCCTCCCACTGTACTGGCACTTGCTCCCCTCGGGTTTACCAAACACCTTAGGAAAAGCCAGATTCTTCACAGGAGCACACGGCTGCAGGGGAGAGACACAGCTCTGTACAACCCGGGATGATGCTCCATCATGTGGCACTGCCCCAGCCCACACCAGGCTTCATCTTCTACTACACACTGAAGCGAACTGCATTTTTTTATGCTTTTTTCTTTTCTTCTGGAAATAAGCTAATTAGAGTGGAAAAGGATCTCTATGACTCTCGCATGTACAACTCCTGCATTTCAGAGACTTTTGTGTTATGCAACTACCACACGCACACTGTACTTGAAATTATATAGCATGCAACCTAATCAAACACCACCAGATAGTTAAATCATGCTGTGATAAACAAGAAAAACGATTTTGTGTATGCATGGCAAATTCCCCCTTGCACCTTGGTTGAAGTGGCACCTGCTACCAATTATCAGGTTGGTAAAATGCATCTGTTATTTAGGGTAATGGCTTAACTTAACATATAAAGTGCATGGGGGTGCACTAAGTACTCGCACAGTGCAGGGCACCTTGGTAGCACTGACCACGCAGGGAGACCCTGAGAGGGGAGCAGGAGCAAGGCAACAAATGTGAGCCCAGGCCAGGGCTGTAAGAAACAAAGAGCTCCCTCGGGAAAGCTTTGATGACAAGATTCCTCAAAGTATGGAAAACTCTGCTGAAAAAAAAGAAAATAACTCATTCCCACTCACATCCACAACAAGAAATTAAAAGTATGTGTTACAGCAAGGAAGCCAGGCTGAATACTGGAGAAAAAGCCCTGTCCCAGTAAGGATGCAGATGCACAGGAGGAGCTAGCCCAGGAACTCATGTCCCCACATCCCCAGCAGAACCACCTGGACAAGTGCCAGCAGGAACAACCTGGGCATGCTCAATCCAGCTCTAAGAGAGGAAGATGTTCACATAGCCTGAGGTCCTTCCAGCCCTATTTTTACAGGATTTCTACCCTTCACTCCAGCTGCCCTGCCATATCTTGCAAGAGGCATCCCACAGCCAATGCTGCTCTGCAGCAGCCCCCGCAAGTGGCACAAGCTATATTTATTCTGGTACATTGCAGTGGGAAGCTTTAATCTGTGTAATCGCCTCAGAGAAGATTTCATTCAGTGAGGGGAAAGCAATTACTGTTTCATTTGAACCAGTTGCCTTCCCAGGGCCTTAATCTATCAGAGATGGAGGGTCCTGTCAGCCCCTGCACCTGCCTGGACAGTTTTTATGAGACAGGTTTATGCCTCTGATAAAAGCACCTGCAGATACTCAAGGTTTTCAGCCTCTGTTTGAAGCAATTTTTCTCCTCCCAGCTGTTATTGCTTTTATCTGACAGCATACACCCTGCATGAAGAAAACAACTGGATATAATCCTAGATTAAAGGGATTGTAATGCAGAATTAAATACAAGCCATACCCTTCATGGGGTTTGCTGTCGTCATTCACCAAGCACAGAGCTCAGCCGTTTGGGAGGTGGTCAGCTGGTGGTGGCATTTCTGATAGTCCCTGCAGCTCCTGACTTTTCTAGACAGGCATTTACATCTCCCCACAGAGGTGGGAGGAAAAAAACCCACCTAAAATTAAAAAAAACCCTAACCCAGCAACAAAACAAACAATCCTTGGTGTTTCCATATGATGCTGCATTAAAATCCCTTTAAGATTTCACTTCAAAAACTAACAATAAAATCCAAATTCTCAGCAGGACTCTGCACATGTTGGAGCTGCTGCATTTCAGGGCTAGGAAGGTTTGTGGTCCCACAACCACCATGCCAGGAACTGGAGGAAGGTAACTGAGGCTCAAATCAGACAAGAAAAATGTCCTGAGACAAGGATATTCACTGACTACTGCAGCAAGGACCACAATTGCAGAGCAATGCAAAAGCCCACCAGGAAATCTTTATGGCTTTATCCTACGTCAGGGAAGACACCATACAGTTATATGCACAGCTGCATGCTTGGAAAAAAAAAAAGGCATTTTAATCTTCTGCTTTTTCCAGCCTGGCAGCCAAAGAAGCTTGACACGATAAAGAGACTTGAGAGTTGTGAAAACTACATACTAAAGGGAGAAAATTTCTAACTGCCTTTCTCTTGTAAATTGTGGCAGCCAAAAAATCCAACCCTAAAATAAAGACATGCCTGAAGGTAGCAATTTTACAATCAGCAACATAATGATTTATATCACTGCTGTCATCTTTGTTGGGGAAAAGGAAGCCAGGTATCGTGATCATTAGCTTTTTGATACGGATGATATTTTTAAATGAGGAAAAACACATGCATTTTAATCAGGAACTGAAGGAAATTGCCCCAAAACACTTACAGAAGAATCTGCAGCTCATGCCAAAATTTGCAGACACAGGAGATGAATATTAAGGTGACAAACATCATCGGTGACATCCTGAGATGCTGCACATCCCTGGGTACGTGTGTGGGAGCTCACTCACCCTGAAACACGGGATCCCACACCCTCCCAAAACGTATGTCCTCATGCCACAGGCCCTGAGCAGGCACAGCCTGGAAACTGGCCCCACTCCTGCTGAAGCCTGTGGGTTTCCAGGTGCTGGTCTCACACAGCAAGGTGCCATCGCTCCCACCTGGAATCCAGCTGCACACAGCATTCCCCAGTTCCCACTGATGGCAGGCACAAAGCAGCAGCATTGGGTCCCACTCAGAGACAGCAACACCAGGCTCTTCTCTTAAAAAAACAACTAAGAGCCAAGATGTTACTGCCTCTTTTCCCCAGAAAAGTTCCAGAAGCAAAGCCTGGCCTACCTGGTACTCAATCTCTAAGCTCCTGCCTATGCCTTGGCAGACACACATGAAGTTGCAGGTGTAAAAGACAGGAGGTTGCTGCTGTAGAAGGATTAAAAATCAGCTGAACTTAACCTTTAATGCAACAACGTGGCTTCTCATGCTTCCATTCCCCAGTGTAACCATAATCACATTTGTGGCTGAGAACCAGGAAACTGTTTTCAAAGACAAGTTAACATGCAGCCTTCCACAAGCCTAGGTCATATGACAGCAAGGGCACCAGCACAGGCTTTCTTAAGCCCAACAGAGCAGGTTTGAAATTGGGATGCATTTTAAAGCCACAGAACAGAACTTCCCGCAGATGATATCAGCAGCACATCAAACTTCACTGAATGTTTGCAGAGAAAGCACTGAGAGTGCTCAGCTGCAACAGAAAGTCCTTGTACAGGAACTCCAAGCCAAACAAATCATCTCTGGTCACAGCCTCAGAGCTCAACACAGATGAAGAAGACAGAGATTAAATCTAAAAGGCTAATTTCTGCCTCCTGTACCCCCATATTTTAATAGAATACAGGAAAGATTCAGCCTGTATTGGAGTAAGTTTTGTTTATAAATCCCACAAATCCCACACAATATGGAAAAAAAAATTCTCCTCCAGAGAAAAAGCTGTGTCATCTCCCAGTTCACAGCTTGCACTGACAGCCATGTAATTTCAACCTGTGTACAGCAGTTTCAGACCTTCAACAAGGATTCCTCAGCCTGACAAGGATGCACTGAGCATATCCAGCAGTCCAGCACTGTGCCATGCTGGTGGGAGTAGTCAGCAGTCATTCTGCACCATTCAGCTCACGGATCAGCACTCCTGCCTCTCAGTCTGAGTATTTCTGGCCCTGTGGGTCTGCAATATCTCCATGCTTCTTGCCCTCCCATGTTCACCACTGAAAAGTGTTGATAGCACCAGAAGTTGCACTGTTTTCTGAAAGCGACTCTAATTGTATGAAAGCAAGTCTAATTAAGTATGGTCTGCTCTGTGAATCCCCTGGGAAGACAGAGGAATACCATCAACCCTTGCATCCAGCCATCCTCCTTTTGCCCAGTGTACCCAGCTGACAGCAGATGAAGCCCTGAGCACCAGGATGTGCACCTGCAGCCGTGTTGAGCAACGCAGAGGCACGTGCCAAGCAGAAGGTGCCGTTTAGCGAAGGGCTAAAATACTTTTCATCCTCCACACCCCACTGGGGAACAGGACTCTGCCATCCATCCTTCTGTCAACAAACCCTCCCCATCTCTGTTAAAATCACACCAGCACCCTCAGGCACACCCATATCTCATTTTTGAGGCTTCGGCAGGAAATTGTAGGTACACAAAGCAGTCAGGATCAGGTCAGGAGCATCCTGGTGGCAGGGCCTTTCCCACAGCCAGGGAGAGAGCTCTTCCCTGCTCTCCTGTTTAATCTCTGCATGACAGATAGCACATGCTCACCTGGGAATTCATCCTGCTCTGTGCAATGCCACTAATGATAAAAGCTAACAGCAAAACCCCCAGTGAGGCAAAGAGAACCAGAGCACAGCCCCAAAACATTAGTCACTACAAACACACCTGAAGCTCAAAACACATGCGGCACATTTAAATTTACTTTTCTTTAATTATGAATGAATGTGGGTTTATCTGGTATTTACTCCAGGGCAATAAAAACACATTCAAAACTATAAATCCCCCTGCCAAGAGCCATCACCAGTGGTTGCCCACCTTGATTGCCTGGTTCAGTGCAAGTACACGGAGATAGAACTGAATGCCCAGAGCTGACAATATTCATGCCTGAAAGGGGGAATTTTCCTTATGTTGCATCTTTACTTTCTACTGTGTGCACTCTCAGTAGATGCCCACCTAAAACCGCTGCTTAAGTTACTTATTCTTTTGCACCTATTTATCAAACCAAAGGTTGAAAAGCAAGAAGAAATCTCACCCAGGAAGAGAACAATGTAAGGAAGGATTGCCTGGATTCATCAGGACGAATTATAATCATCACTCTGATCTTGGGTTGCAATCGATTCGTTATAAATACACAGCACCAAAGGTAGCAGGGCAAGGAAAGAGCTTTTTTGGAAAGGCACAGGAACAGACCCCAAAAGCAGAGTGCTCGTGGCTCTCCAACAGATAGCCCTAAGTGCCCATTGAAAATGGGAGATATTTTCCTGCTCACAGTGGACGGAAGGGAGAATGAAATCATTAAAGCCCACATTGCATTTCAAAGTCCTTGGAAGAAAGGGGAAGAGGTACTTCATATTTCTATAAAACAATTAGTATTGACAGAATGGACTATAATACAGCACTCAGACCAGAGGAGTAATTAACTACCCGGCAGCTTGCTTACTGGATGAAGATAGGAAGCACTGAGGCAGCAATTAGAGAGCAGAGAGGCAAGGCAGGCACATGGCTTTGCTCTAACAAGGTATTGACCTCCAAGCTGTCTGCTCAGGTGTCTGACGAGACATCCCGTAACCCACACTGAGCACTGGAGCATCCCTAGCACAGTCACTGGCATCTCCCTGGGCACACTGGAGAAAGAGCTGGCAGCCAGCACTGATTTGGGAGCACCTTCTCTGCACAGGTTGTGCTCGGCCTCTCTTCCCCTTGCCTTAAATAAGAGTGTGGCTATAAGCCAAGCAGAGAGCTCTGGCCACAGACAGCATCAGTGATGGAAAAGTACCACCAACAGGGGATGGTGCCTAGGGATGGTGCGTAGGAACTAATCTGCAAGATGCCACATACCATCAAATGCTTTTCCACTGAAGCTCAAGGCAACTGGTTTCGGCACCTTTCTAATTTGCAAATCTCTGAATAATCCTGAAAATTGAAGCCTTGGGGAGAGCTGCAGCTCCTTGCACACCGTTTCAGCCTTGTGAGGCTTAGCTTTAAACATCTTTGGGGAAAAAATATTTGCCTTTCAGTTTGAGGTCCAGAGAAAAAGGACATTAAGCGCCCAAACCTTATGCATTTCTCCCCACAAAACCAAGAGGTACCACGGATCTGTTTCTAAACAGCTACTCTTGGGTAGCCCTTGCTCTACCTTATTCCCACCTCCTGGGAGAAGTGTCCTTGCATAGTCCAAAGGCCCTCCTTGTTTCTTTGTAGGGAGGTGAAGCAGAAGCAAATGGTGTTTCTGCTTCAAGATAAGCACCTTCCTCCCACCCCTCCTCGGCTCTCCTCTTCCCTTTCTTCCCTCTTTTGCCACAGGAGTTATCCAGCACTGGCTGGTGATGCACCTCCACAGGGCAGCCACAAACACGCAGAGAACGGGTCCATGTAAAGCCAATGTATTTACACCTGCGCGTGTGCTTGTGGCAAACAGCTCAGGAGTTGGGCTGACATAAATGATGGAGTATGAGAAATAAAGCTCTTTCCTGCTGTGACATTTTGAAACAATTCGGCAGGCTTTTCACACCAGGAAAAGCTGGGGCTGTGTGTGCAGGGAGGAATGAATATGCTGCAGCTCTATGAATGGCTCCAGAGTCAGAAAATTACTCTGCAGTGATGCAAGCAACTGCTTCATTCCTGATATCCCTGAAACAAGGACAGAAACTGGACCAGCAAGGGTTTCACAAGGACACCATACTCCCAGGGTGTGGGTGCCAAGGCTCTGTAATGACGAAGATCAGCAAAGGAGCCAAAAGACATCAGGCATCACTGGCCCAGAGTGAGTACCAGAATCACTAAGTCATTCTCCCTGGACAGACCAAACTCTCACAGCACAGTAAATGGTTATTTAAGAAATGGATCTAGATTTGGAGGAAACACTAATTTCTGGATATTGAGACTCTGAATAAGCTAGCTAAGGAAAGCAAGGCTGCCAGAGGGTCTGCTTCAAGTGGTTTAAGACATGAGACCTGCTGGGATATGGCAGTTTAGCATCCAGACTTTCCAGAAACCAAAGCTACAGAGACCTTCAGGTCCAAGGCACGATTCCCACCCCAGCTGATGCCAAACTTCATGCAGGATTCATGAGCAGCAGCACTTCCCCTGCCACCTTCTCCTGAGAGCAAATCAAAGAGGGCAGTTGGAAGAACCTCATGGGTACCAAGTACAGCATTAAGGTTTTGGACAGAGGATTTTAAGGCAGAATCCTGACGAGCCTTTTGTCACACTTCTTTACATGGGACACAGCACTCGGACCAGTTTGCTGTCATTGTATGCACGACTTTACTCATTTGAGCAGCAGCAGCACCCACTCCCAGGCTTTCTGGTGGCAGGGACCAACACCCTGTGCACCAGGAGGATACCAGGGAGGGAATAATGCATCTTCTAAAGAATATCACTGAGTCAAATAATCTCATCAGCTCTGGGGAATCTCATCTTCTGAAGTCGCAGTAGCTGGGGACAGACAGTGTCACAAAGCTGCTGCCGCATGAATGACAGAGCCATTTAAAAGTAGAGCACTTTTTATCTCTTCTCTTCTCAAAATGCCATTGCCAATCCCAAGGCACTGGAATGAGAAAGCCTTGTTTTCACTGGAATGTTCCACCAGCAACCACTGGCTTCCTGCAGCATTAACAAAATAAACCAGATCTTGTCCCCAGTGAAAACAGTAATTTTTTTGGTATTGACGAGTCACTGCTTTGCCTCGCCTCAACATCCCAGCTCATATAGGTAATTTATACCTAAATTACCTCAAAAGTAGTGCCTGTTTTCACAGCACAACTAATGCAGCAGTAGGTAACAGCCAACACACAAATCCTGCCAACACAAATGTGCTGGTTTCATCTTGGGACCTTGTCCTCTGCTGACAGAGCTCAATATTGCTCCACTAGCATCAACATGGGCAAAATAAATCACAGATGATTAAAAACTGACAGCAACAAACCAAAACAATGTAGTCCTGCTGCAACAGCTGATAAATCATATTTAGATACCAAATAAGCTCTAAAGGAGAGGGTAAAGGAAGCCAGCAGAGTATGGAATAAAATTTGGCAGGTGCAATTCTGCTGTCAGAAAGGCAATGGGGCAGGACTATGGCTGGATGGCATCGATTGGAGTGGCAACTCCAAGGCATTTGGGGCATCCCATACTACTACACAGAGCAAACAGTTCTTCCCCACTCTATCTTCGTGCAGATGATTTTAGGAAGGGAAGAAATCGGGAATCATTACTGTGCCACAACTCTGAAATACTTTCCCTGTGTAGGCAAGAAACTGCTCTCATCACAGAAGGTATAATTTCAATGTGCATGTGCATAAATGCACAAGGTAAGAACTAAAAATAGAGGTACCCTATTTCCACGCATTGTGTGGTCAGCAGGTACGGAAAAAGCACAAACAGTGATTCAGCAGTAGCCTGCATGATGCAGGAGGTTGTTTCTTTGCCTCGGCCTTCCTGTTTGTAGCCCTTCCCACCTCTACTGGGTGGGAAGGTCCAGCAACTCCCAAGAGCAATGCCCAGACTGGCTTGCAAAAAGAGCCCCAGCCCCACAGGGTCCAGGGAGATCTGCCAGCCATGGGGAGCTCACTAGCTGCTTGGCTCCCTCAGGGAGGGGGTGATGTAAGGTGGCTGCAAATGCTCTTCGCATAAGGTCCATCTCTCAAGAACACAGACATTTAGAGAGTTTCTCTATCTACAGAATTTTTTCTAGTGCAAAGTCTACATGCTAACATAATTAAATGTTTTTTAAACAAGATAGATGTATAATTCACAGTTTTGCTATTTTTTCATTAAGCTTCTGTGTCATACCTACAAAGCACAATCATCCAAACTGGATACAAAGAGGTGCACAATGTACAATTAGAGTGTATGGCTACAATTTCTGGTGCAAAGTAGTGCTGTGACTCCATAAACACCTCTGAAAAACTGCACAAGATGACACCAAGGACATTTTTTGAACACTGTGAGATTCGTTACATAAAAAGCTACAGCCTTGTACCCATGGTTTCAACAGGGACAAGTCAGTTTTTTTGCTGGTTCTCACCCCCAAATTCTTGTTAAAGTTTGCTTGAGAAGTCAGAAGGAGACACAAAAAAAGAGAATGAAGAGTAGAAATTTCATTTACATTTCATAAAACCATAGCTAATCTCTTCAAGCAGAAATTAAAAAAATACTTCAGTCTTCTCGCTGCCCAAGCTCTGTCATTCACCCTTGCAAAACCAGCAGTCTCCCAAGCATCCAGGTGAACAAATCCCTCCTCCAGCCCCCAAAGTCGTGGGACTAAAAATATCCTTGAAGGGCTTCCTTGCACAACTGTGACTTACCCCCACACTATTCCTAGACAGTGTAACTAACCAGGAACAATTAAAGTGCTCAAGGATTTCAACTTAATCACAGAATATACTAAAGTCCTTTCTACTCTCACCTTGACATACTTTGAAGTCTGGATGATTTGCATTTTGATGTCTAATTGAAATGAGGATTGCTGCCTGACAGACCTTAATCTTCTCAAAAACATAGTTGTTCCTCTCTCCCCAAAGCAAGTATTTATCACAAGTTTTACCTTGAATATAGGTCACAGCATTGCAAAGCAAGTAATCAGGGTTGTAAAAAAAAAACCAAAAAACAACAAGCTACCATGAAGATTCTGTCTAGGTAAAAAAAACAAATTAAAAAGGCATATCTGTTCTCCTGAGTCACAGGAAGGGAAGATTATTACCATTAGCATGAGGGTTATATAGCAAATGAAACAACTGGCTAAAGAAAAAAAGAAAATAAATCACTTCTAAGTGTCATCTTTCATCATTAAATTTTAATAGGAAAACTACTGTGATTTGCTTAGTCTGAATATATATGCTATGTAAAGAGACCATCTGATATCATCGAGGCAAAACACCACAAGATAAATGGAGATGATTTGCCACACTACTGGAGCAGCTATAACTCCCTCCCAAACCTGCAGCAACCAAACAGCAAGGCAGCTGCTTCTGGCTGGCCAATGGCTCTTATGCCTTTGGCTGAAAGGAAAGAATCCGAGGTCTCACTCTTCTCCTGTCTGTGTGGGCTTTAACAGAGGTCAGCTGAGCTGCTATACTAGTTAAAATGCCCATCCCCTGTTAGTCACAGTTTGGTTGTCCCTGAAGCCTGAGCCATCACCAGAGCACAAACATCTGAAGGCTGTGGTTTGCACCGAGAGTGCCCCAAGCAAGGGCAGCCAGAGAACATCCATATGCATCCTGAGAGAGCCCATCTGGAGCAGAGCCTCACTTCACAGACTCCCAGCAATGCAAAACTAGGCTCAGGACTCCAGGCTGCCTTCCTTTCATACAGCAGCTGGGTTTTGAGAGCAACAAGGATGAAGATTTTCCTGTTCTGCTTCTGCATTACAGTGCAATTCTTCCTCCTGAAGGAGGGCAGCACCCGTGACAAGCTCAGGAAATGTCAGAGGAGCAGGCTGCCGGCAAACCAGGCACTGCCCTGCCTATGGAAACAGCAGGCAGCCTGCAGTCCACCTGCCGAAATACAAACAGCAGGAAAGGGTGCATGGCTGTTGTGTGCAGAGCTGTTGAGATCTATATGAAGCCCCATGTGTGTAAATTAAATGTCAGCTCCTTCTATCATCAAATGTGTACAACTTGTAAGCATGAATTATGCAAGACTATTAACTGTCTTATTTTAAGAAGAAGCAGCTGTAGAAGCTGCTTGGAGGACACAGCAAGTCACGGAAGGGGCAGCCCCTGGTGCTCAGTGTCTGTGTGTGTCTGAGCTACAGCACGGTCACTCTTACCGCATCCAGCCCCAGTGCTCCCCCAGACCTGCATCCTGCACTAAGCAATTAACTCAGCATCTCA
The DNA here is from genome assembly GCA_013399195.1 of Dicrurus megarhynchus. Lineage (NCBI taxonomy): Eukaryota > Metazoa > Chordata > Aves > Passeriformes > Dicruridae > Dicrurus > Dicrurus megarhynchus. Next base: position 488,523 of record VXAD01000132.1, on the reverse strand, counting down.
TAAGCTCTCACTGTCTTCCAGTGCTCTATGGAGGAAGGAGTAATATTTTCATCACCATCAATTCAATATTTTCAATGAAAATTCAATATTTTCATCTTATTGACGACAGCTTGAGAAAGATCTGGATAATTGTGTGAGTTTGTGAAGAAGTGAGCAGAGAGCTGGGCCTGTAACCTGGCCCAAACTCAAGCCCCCAGTCAGTGCCCAAACTGCAAAGCTCTGCCATTGCTTTCACCTTTCACAAGGAACCTGAAACAGCAAACTGCCTCTGAGACCAAGGAGCTCCAGGCTGTTTCAGTTCAGTAACTTTCTTGTTGACTAATGAGCCCTCACACTCAGCCAGAGCCCACAGATGAGGATGCCAGCCTAGAGTAACGCTGCACAGCCCATGTCACAAATGCCACCATGTCAGAGGCAGAGGCCAGCCGCAGGCAGGGATGCTGCATGGAGCACTCAGCCACCCTCAGCCCCAACCTGCAGAGCACTGCAGGCTACTGAGCTCAGCCCTCCCTGAGCCGACACTGTGCTTAGCAGACGTGCTAAAGCTGCTGGTGGCAAGTTCTGGCCTTAAATTACCTATAGGGTGAGAAGGCTTTTGATACAATTTTACATAAAACATTAATTCCTCTGGTCAATACAAGTGCTAGTAGGACTGAGTGACAGGGCTATACACAGCAAATAAGCATGTTGGAACATAAGAAGTGCTGAAAGGGGAGGCACAGATGAGTATTAAGACCAGTTTCATTCATTGTATGTATCATGGACTTGGAAGAACAAACATCAAACACCGTGATTACATTTACTGATGATTCAGATTTGTGTGGGCTTTTCAATACAAAAGAGGAGGGCAATAAAGTCCTGGACAATCGTGAACAAGCAAGCACCCTTGGGGGATGATTAAATTAATCTGAGCCATGGAAATGCCTCACAACAAGGCTAAAACATCAAGCAAACAACATTGTAAAGGACTTTGCACTCAAGAAACGATATGAGACAAACACAGGCTACTGCTTGCCCTCAGTGACCCACCAGGGTGCCAGGCACTCTACAAGCCCATCAGGTGAAAACTGGTACAGGATACACATGAAGCTCTAAAAAAAGCAATCCCAGTCATACCAGCTGTATGTGCTCCCAGCCCAAGAGCCTGTGGCTTTAGAGAAGGGCCATGTCACAAGGGGACCACTGGTGACACAGCAGCTCTGGGGCCACCCTGGCAAAATAAATCCATGCAGGGGACCCCAGGCCAAAGCACCTGCCTCCCACCTGGCTTACCAACTCCCAGTCCCTATCACCAGCTGCTCCCCAGACTCTTGACCATTGCTCCCCATTTGGAAATCATGTACTTGCCCCTAACTGCCTGGGCAGCCTCACCACACTAAACAGCCCTGTCTGATGCAAGGCAGCTGCCTTAGAGACACTGAGGCACCTTCCCTGAGCCACCCTGCCCAGCAAAGGGATCGCTGGCAGGGTAGCACAGCAGGCACAGAGCCCCTTCCAGGAGATGGGTCCCAAGAGCACATCAGACCAAGACTGGGGAACACAAAGCATCTGGAGCAGCAACACAAGCGAGGACACGGGAGAAGTCAGAAGTGGCAGAGCTGCCCAAGGCCCTGGAGGCGTGAAGATACTAAATTTGGTGAGGTTGGGGAAGGGAGCCAAAGGAGCAATAAATAGAGCTAATGAAAAAACAAGGCATGAGCATTCAAAAACGTTTAACATACTACTAAACAGCAATAAAAAGGCAATTAGAATTCCAAGATGCATGGAAGGTAATTGTATGCACTATAAATAGGTGGTGGGAAGACTGTCCTGCTCAGCAGGATCTGATTCACTTTTGGGGTGACTTCTATGCAGAAAGGAATATTTTGGTGTGCGACAGAAGCTGAGAGAAGGGAGTTTACAGAGATGAAATTACAGGAAGAATTTCTATCACCCACATCCTGCTGCATGAAATATGTACCAAGCAGGAGCTTTGCCACAGAGGCTTCAGAGGTCATAGTTTGAGGAACTCCAAATAAAAGTTCAGCAGCAGGGATGCAATGCAGCCTTAGGAGGAAACATCCATTTTATATCAACCAGCAACATGTATGGCACTGGAGTTCAGGCACTTCAGTGGCTTTCACTATTGGTGGAGAAATCTAACAAAGCCCATGGAGACCCCGTCCTGCTCAGCTCATAACCTTTGCACAAGCGCCTGCACTTGTAACAGCACTTAAAAACAAGCAAAATCAGAAGCTTAAAAGTGTAATTCAAGTGTCAAATTCACTTCCCCCCATCCTCCATCATGCCATGACACGTTGCTTCTGTTCCCTACCCCTGCCTCAGGCAAGCTCCACTGCCCTGCTCTGCTCATAACCCCCTCCTTGGGCTGGTGTAACCCTCGAGGGGATGTCCATGGCTCAGCCATGCAGGCTCAAAGTAGCTGGTACAAGCAGCAAGTTTGCTGTTTAACAAACGGGCTCACTGATGCCATTCCCTGCCCAGCCTTCCCTCCCTACACCAGGCTGGAACAAGTGCACCAACTGCCGTTCTCCTTGATGGGCATGTGGCTCAGGCTGTGTGGGAATGTGTCATTGTCTTGGGGTAACTTTATGATGTGTATCCCCTATTGCTGCTCTATGCCCAGAAAATCAATCCTGTGCCTTTCTGTGCCTTTAAACTCAGCCTGAGAGGGGGGAGAGAAAAAACCGAGCGAACTTTTCAAAACAGCTGTTCAAGGACACAGATACACACTCCTCTGCATTCTCCTGCTGTGGTAGCAAGAGCAGAGGAAGCACCGTTCTTGCTTTTCAGCCAGCTTTTGGCTCCTTTTCTCTGGAGGGAGATGGAGAGTTGAACTTTGTTTTCCTGGGACTTCGGTTTTTCCCTTCTTCTCTTCTGGACTGTTTCAACATCAGAAAACACTGGGAGAATTTTCCACCGAGGCCCTGCAGGTGGGCCCACACCCACCCAGCTCCAAGGAAGAGGAGAGAGACCACACCTACAGAAGGACTCTAAAATCTTACCAGGTTTTCTCTCCACAGCAAGAGGATTTATTATTTAGCATTACTATTCTTTTCCTGTGTGTTTGTTAAATAAATAGGGTTTTTATTTCTTTCACTTTCCTCTAAGGAAAATTTTTTTTCCTGAACCTGGTGGGGGAGGGGTTGTAACCTGCCTTCTATCAGAGGATATTTTCCTCCAAATTTGTCCAAACCGGCACAGTCATGAGAGATTCTGGGAAAGAAGTAGCCCTTGGAGTAGATAAAATCCATGAGACCACAGCTGAAGGCAGTGGAGGGTCTTATCAGAATTACAGCCAACATACTCCAGAGTAGAAGGTACCACTGAAGTCCAGGAGCCCATAAACAAGCAGAAATCCTACCCGTCAGAGCCTTGGCCAATATAATCCACCACTTCATGACCAGCTCAATTCTTTTGAGGACACCAGCTCTCTCTTGAGACAGCTAGAGGCTAAAAGAGTATTATTCTCCACCATCCCTGCATAGCCCTGGGCATACCTGATGCAGAACAAATGGGAGATGGAAAAGGAAAACATAGCCACAACCTGAGAATTGTCAGCAATCCCTCCTCCCTGCCCCAGCTTCCTCACAGGTACCCTTCCAGAAGAGGAAAGTTTGCAGACTGAAGCACCAAACACCTGATAAAGGGAAGGAGCAAAGCTAAAACTTCCTAACTCCAAACTCCCTCAGCCAGGCCTGGTGCCCTTCCCAGCTCCCTGTTCTTTCCCATCGCAGAGCATCAGCATTGATTCATGTTCAGGAGCTGCTCTGCCCTCGTGAATGACCGAGCACACACAAAGTTTCTGCAGTCCTAACTCCAGCTAGCTGTTGGCTATGCACCAAAAACCAACCCTGTGCAGCTCAGAACGTCCCCAGGTAACAGCAGCAGATGGCTTCTGCCTAGAGGTCTCACTGGCAGAGGATGGTCTAAAGAGCCGGGGTGGGAGGCATAGTGCTGGTTTTTGCAGCGTGCACCGCTCTCAGGTCACACAGCCTCGCGCGTGGCTGAAGAAGTGCCAGCTGTGGCCTTCCTTCCTCCTTGCACTGTCACCATGCAGGTAGCAAGGCAGCTGGCTCCTGCTGCGTCACCCCATTAGCTTTCTTCTGAGGCAGGGACGAGTCTGTCATCTCTGGTTGCAAGAAGAATGAGAGCAGTCTGCTAGGAAGGAGGGAAGTCTAGGGGTGGAGACAATAAAAGCAAACTCATCACGTGCAACCTGCAAAGCATTTGTGCCCTCTTGCTGAATTAGGAAAAGGTATTTGGCATCTTAGAAGAAAATTGCCTTTTGCTTGATGTTCTGCTTATGTGATACCCATATCACCTTCCAGCTGCCTAAATCTGCTGCTGAGGTGTGGGAGGAGCTGACCACCTGCAACAGCACATCAGGCAAAGTGAAACTACCTCCTTGCAAAAACTACAGCCCCTGGCAGCATCAGCAGCAGTCTGACAGAACTTCTGGATGGCTGCACCTAATTGTTCCCAAACCATGCAGTATTTTCTGTGCCTAAAACATAATACCTGAATGCTCCTTCCTTCCCGGCCCACAGCCATCAGACAGGGACACCTGAGGAGAGTGCAGAGTGGAATACATGTTGCATCTGGCTGGCTGCTCATGGAGCAGCTTCTCCCCTCCACAGCTACTTGTACCAGCCACATGTCAAGGCTGGCCAGAGCATGCCCAGAAATTTCTTCCCAAAGTGTCTTTGCAGTATTTAGGTTCATTTTGCCAACTGGCTGGACAGGGCTCCCCCAAATCACTCCTCGGGGTAGGAGTTTGTTTCTAAGCAAAGCACCAACTGGAAATCAGATGGGTGGGTGCCTTCTTGTAGAACCAACATCAGTGAGCACAGAGCTGTATTTAGGAGCCAAGTTCCTTTATCGCACCAGGATGCCACCAGCCAGGCACCTTGTCCTCTCCGATCTCAACCAGCGTCTGTATGTTGGCTGTGACACTGCGGGCTCTGAAATGACCCTCATGCACACACCCACATCCCTACCAACAAAGGCAAATCACTGTCCCTCTCTGAGGAGCTCCGAGGAAAGCATGTGATGTGGAAGTGGGGAAAAACTTGTGGGTTGTGGCCACATGTTGGGGTGCTTAAAGTGCTAAAATCCTTCAACAGGATTGAAGCCTTCTGCACCTCAAGGCAACACCAACTTACCATCATCTGCCTTGGTTAACTTCACAAATTCCCCAGGAAAGGGAAAATGGCTACAGGAGTCAGCGAGCCCCACATACCTCATCCATTGAAAACACACACTGCAACTAACAGGCATCAGTGGTTGCTAGAAACTTACACAATCTGCAAACTCCCAGCTCCATCCTCTTCAGCTCAGTGGGTTCTCAGGATCAAATTCAAATGCTAGAAATCAAATTCAAATGCTAGAGCAGACACTGCTTTTTACAAGGCAACCTGTGAGACTGTTTCAAGACAATTCTTAACAAGCAGCTTCTTCTATCAGTAGCTCCTCAAAGTGTGCACCTGGAAAACAGCCTTTTCTCCCTCTTACTGTTCTCCCCTCTGCCAGACATGCAATTGGGAGCCAAACCACTCCCTTTTATTCCTGCTCCAAGGGATTGAACTGACCCTGTGTATGCCACAGTATTGCAGCTTCTCTGGATACAAGGCCTCTTTCTCCTGCAGAAGTGCATCAGGCAATGACAACATCTAAAACAAGTACTTCTTTTCCACTGCCCAAAAGTTTATTGAATTTTTCCCCCCAAGATTCTTCACCTGGCTAAAGACATACAGTGAGCGATAGACTTGCAGGGACAGGGACACTCTGCTCCATGCTTGTAGAGGATCAGATCCAGTTCATAAATGCTAATCCTAAATCATCAAGTGTGGCTCTAAACCCCACCCCAATAGGGAGCAGGAGGTGGTCTGCAGAGGGTCTACAGATAAAGCTAGATTTGAAGACTTCCTTTTAGATAGTCAAAAACCACCCTGCCCTTGTGCAAATGTCACCCTGATTTAGCACACAAGATCACAAAAGGCCACTGCTGGACCATCAGCCCCGTTTGACAGGGTATTGCACAAAGGCATTGTGGCATCAGCCCAAAGTCTTACCAAATTCAATAGGGTTCTTTTGAGATCTGCACATAGCATTATTGCCAGTCCCCAAAGATAAACACCGCAGCACCATCATTAAAAAAATCCACCCTTCTGGCCAGGAAAAACATGACTAAATCTAAATTTCATTAAGTTTCTTCATTAAATATTAACATTTGGGTATGGAGAGACGCCCATGAGGGTCACGATATACCTGACACCACTAGAAGTCCAAGCTCCCAACCTTACTGTGAAATAGGCAGAGGTTTTGAAGTATGACAACCACAAACACAGCATCACTTACCCCAAGCTGAATAAATATTTGCATGACACTTTGACTCAGGTGTTTAAATTCTAGGAAATGTCTGACTTTATCAGCCTGAATCACAGACAAACAATACCAAATATTATCACTAAAAGCACCTTTTCAAACAACAATTTCAAAAGGTTAACATCAAACACTCAGCAACTGCACTTTATGTCCGGTTTTAAGAATGAAGCCCACGCAATTCAGAGGAAAACCCAGCTGAAGCAACCCAAATATCCTGTACCCACAAGTAACTTCTTCCTAAGCACATGCCAGGTTAGGATGCTTTGCGTATTCTTGCCAGTACCTACAAGGAAATGACACACTGGAACTCCCCAGGAACCCTCCATCTCTTGCATCTCCCCTCTCCCACCCTCATGAAGGGGCAGCTGGACCCTATTGCTGGACCTTGGAGCATGCCCTTCAAGAAGGGTGGCCCAATTCTGACCCACTGGGAGCTGGTGGTTGCCACCTGCATACAGAGCATCCAAGGTGAGGAGACAATTCTGATTCTGAGTCCTGCCATGCCTGCACCACACTCTAAAAGAGCTGGGCAGTGAGGTGGCACCTTCCCTTGGACCTCACCCTGTTCTATTTCCAGGAAGAGAAGACCTTTGAGGGGCCATCCATCAAATCCAACCCACCCTCCTGGGTGACAAATGGAGAGGAGCTGCTCACCAACAGCTGCTCACCTTGTCTGCTGTTTTAAGGGAACTCTACTGTTTTAATTAGTCTTAATTCTCAAAGACACACTAAAATATGTGATTCCTAGAGATCACTTTGTGGTGAAAACCTGGCACTGCTGAAGCCACTAGCTGGATTCACATCGACACCATCCAAGCAACAGCTTTATTCATCATACTGTATTCATTGGTCTTAACATACTGATCAAGTATACATAATGAAATAGAAATAGGATGTTTACCTTGTACCACCCTGGACCACAGCACTGGCAGTAGCTCTGGGTTTTTTATACATACACTGCTAGTAGCAGAGTTGTGATGGCTGAGCTGCTACTGCTAAAAAAGCTAAAAAAAAAAAATATTTCTCCAGCTAAGAAAAAATTGCATAGGGAAATGACTTGCCGACCACTTTCCACTTAGGTAAACGGAGAACAAGTGACTCACCATTCAGCAGAAGGAATTACAAGTTGTGCAAGAGGCAAAGTGCTTCAGGGAGGGTGTCTAGACTATGCAAAGCAAGGCCATAAATTACACCTTTTGGAAATGATGGGCTTTAGCAAGGCTTGGAGCTGGATGATCTGTTAAGTCCTCTCCACTCTGAGTTCGTAGCATCTCTGGCCCAAGAGGTGCCACCCACAATAATTGAAATGTCAGGCTATGGATCAGGAACTGCAAAGTTTTACAACAGCCAAAGAGCAAGCTCACAGCCTATTTAATTACCCGCTTCACAATCCAATAAGCTGCAAGTATATAAATAGCCAAAGTATGACAAATATTTAATATCTCCTGGAATTAAATTAAGATAAGACACTGGCAAAATAAATGATGTGTTTTAACCGAAAACAATCATTTTCTGCAGATTCCAGACAATTTGAGCACAGTAATCACATTCTGCACTCCACACTGCTAAGCAGCACAGCATCCTCCCCATGGTGATGCTCTGCAAGCATGCTCACCTTCACTTCAGGGTTGGCACAGAGCTAGGGGCAGACCCAGCCAAGAGCCCAGGCACACACACAGCTCTCTTTTGATGGTGGCAATGGCCTGTGCCCACACTGAGCTAAGTGGTGAAGCCAACCCCTAACTACTCTTCCAGGTTTGTATAGGTATAGCACTAATAATTATCCTGCAAGCTTTGATGCAACTACAGAGCAGTGCTTGAGGTCCAGCTCACACTTGAGAGCTGCCTGGACCTTGCATCTCCTTCTTAAACAGCACTAGACAGCAACTGAAGAACAGACAGGAAACAAGCAGAGCAGCTTTACCTCTCCTGCCCTGCAGAGCTGAGAAAACCAAAAATCTCCAAGGGTTTCTTGGGACCAGCAGAACAGAATCTGACCACAAAAACAAATTCCTCCAGCAGAAAGCTGCTAAAACAAGTCCCAACACCACCTGAGTCAGGGTCTGTCCCAGAAGAACAATGTGTTGGTGGTTTTATGAGAGAACTTGTGTAAATATGGCAGAAGTAACAATCCAACCCATGATAAGAAAGAAGTATGTGGTTATTTGGAAGGCTGCACTAGCTTCACTAAGTTCCTAAATGTTGTAGCATCTGTGTGCCTGCTGAAATGGCAGAAATTCAGTATTTTAAGATGCATTGTAACCAATTTAACAGTTTCTGACCCCTCACACCTGTTCTGCATTAAGCACTGTGCTTAAATCAATCACCATTCAGCAAAGCACAAGCTTAAGCGCTTTGCTGAATTTGACTGAGAATTTTGCTAATGCACCTGACGTCATCCCACAGGCTTATACAGGGACCCAAATCATGAGCCACTTCTCCCAGGAGTAGTCCTGGTAATCTGCAACAAATCTGGAACTTTTTTCATCCCACATTTATCCCACTGGGAACTGATTTACTCTCCTGCCTGCCTACTCCCTTGCTCTGCAGAAAGGAAAACAGACAATGGCAACCACAACTGCAGTGATATCTGACCTAAAGTGCTCTCCACATTTTATCTCCTAACAAGTTTTTTCTGCTGCCCCTTTCCCAACAAGTGTTTTCAGTTTATGCTATTTTGAAGGAGCAAACACCAATTCCAGGGCTGTGCTGTGCCTTTTGACTGCCATGCTGTGAAAGTACTTAGCAAGAGGTACAACCCACATCCAAAGATGCTTGGTTTGCATCACTACAGACACACACCTTGTCCAACATTCCTAGGCTGCCAGCTGAGCTCTCTTCCCAAAGGCTTCAGACAGTTGGGATCAAGTGGGAAGAGGCACCAAGCACGGCTGGTTGTCTCAACTCTACTTCCAACAAATCAGCATGAGATAGAGAAAAGACCACACACCTCCTGGGCAAGCAATTACCAAGCTCAGTGCCATCTGCAGTAATAAAACATGTTGTTCTGAGAGCCATGGAGCTGGCAAAGCCACTTTCCTCCTGAGCTGCATCGTGAGGCTGGAGCCTTCCATGTCCAGCAATATTGTAAGCTCTGATGGGAGTTTTTCCTCCACATTCAGTAGGTCTCTTGCTCAGATTCCCCAGTGTCTAGTAAGGGCTGCCCACACACTGCACCTTCCTCCCACCAGGGGTAGAAGATAAAAACAAAATCTCCCTGTTTTCACCAAGCTTTACAGGGATGAGTATCTTGCAGACCACTGTCTGAGTCTCAAAGGTACCTGGAATTTAGTGGTGGCCTAAAAAAGAAACCTAAGTGGGAAGTAAGACAGCACAGGCAGGTATCTAATAAGCCTTTTTTCCCTTAGGAAATACTGCTAGTGAGATGTAAATAAAAGAACTTACAGGTAGACGTCACAGATGTGTAGCTACTCAAGTGGAGCCTTACCCCACAAACATCAAAATAAACCCAAAGCAGAGGTGTAGACTTGAACATGCTGATCTAAAAAACAGTTTTTCCTCTGTTGCTGAAATTTCTGGGGTGTCAGGATCAGAAAAATACCAGTTCTGAGTGGCACCTGCTTAAATTCATCTGGAAATCTGAAACAGTTTGCTGCTGGTGTAAACAGGCAGTGCTGTCATGCTCACATGCAATAAATACCCAGCTACACCACTCGTTTATACTTTTCCGCTGCTCTCTTTGCTCTCATATACATTCTAGTTTATCAAACAGCAGGTAATTACCTTTGTGGTGCAATAGCACCTTAACTGTATAGTTCCCTTTATTCCAAGGTGGTTCATGAGTGCTGCAGAACACCAGGCTGCATTTTCCAGCTCCTGAGCACTACACACAGGTATGTGGCTACACAACTGGTGCCTGCTGTGCCGGTGCATTCACAGCACCAGAACACGTGGCCCCTGGGGCTCTGGGGCACCAGCCAGCTCTGACACAGCAGCACTGCAGGATCAAGGGGGGAGGATTACACACCTCAGGGGAGGTACCACAGGGATCTACAGCCCAGGTAAGAACTTCAGTGCTGCAGCCACAACAAAATCAATGCTTTCTTATCTGAGAAAATTGCAAAGAAGGTGAAGCTATAGAAGCTGCCTGGGCTCTGGGAGCCTGGCAGGGGCTGACTGCAACACAGCCCATTTCAGCTGTGGTCCTCCAGCTGTGGTGGGGATGGGCTGGTTCTTATCAGGTAACCCAGCCAGGAAACCACAGGGCAACAGCTTCACTGCCTCACCTGCGAAGCCATGGTCACCTGCATAGGCTGTGCTCGGTGTGGCACCACCTCCCACGCTACAAGGGGAGAGCTATGAGCCAGGTGAAGCCAAACCTCATCCTTCTCCTTCCAGCACTGGGCAGAACCTGCTGAGTGGGGCTGGGGACAGGTCCCTAGCACTCACTGCTGCACAGCTCTGCCCAGACACTTCTGCGGTGGCACCTCCCTGACGTGGGTGTGAAGTCTGAGCAGCCTGGCACGAAGCCAGGTCCCCTCACCTGGGCAGAGCTCCGGTGGGGCTCCCAGGCACCCTGTCCATAGCAGTGACTGCAGCGGGCAGATGGGCAGGTTCAGGCCCTGGCATCTCCAGGGGCCCACACGTGCAGTGGATCAAGCAGCTCCCTCTGCAGCCTCTTGGTCCAGCACCTCTGGGAAAGGAGGGAGCGTGGTCCTGCACACCAGTCTGGAGACTGCAAATGACAATGCTTGGGGGTCTTCTGCTCCCCATTTATTCAAGGATGATACAATTCCCTGGCAAATAACAAACTGTGAAGGTGGAGAGGCACATGGGAAAAGAAGCAGTTTATCCCTCCTCTGCTGACCAGCAAACAGACCCAACAGCCCCCATTATAGCAGGACCAAAACCCAGTGTTCTCTCACCTTTTCCCTAAAAAGCAAAATGCATTTGTTCCACTCTGCTGAGTCTTGAGCACCTGATACTTTCATCATTACTGAAGACCCAACCAATATAGTGCAACTGAAGCTTGGTGCTCTAGAGGGATCAAGTCCCGCACCTTCACCCTCTGGTCCCCCTCCAGCCAGAAAAGGAAGGGTGCACTCTCCCAGAGGGATGTGTGAGGAAAGTAAAACAGAGGAGCACATGAAGTTCATCAACAAACTCCAGGCTCTGGTAGTCCTTTAACTGACTTCAACAGGAGTCATGGCTAAAAAAAAAGGGCAAGGATCTACTCCCAGCATGACAACTGGATATAGGGATGTAGAGAAGACAAAAACCCAGAATTAATTCACCTTTAAATGGTGTTTGACATGTGTTATCATGTTAAATTTAGCTTTCCCAATTCCACTTCACTGCTAAGTTTGAGGGGAGATGATCAGCCCCCAAGACACACCTATTTTAGCTATGTTAATAAGCCAGACATGTTTCCCTATGTTCTTCATTTCACAGAGAATGGATTATTTCCTCCCAAGATCCTGTGTAACTTCCACACACCCTTGAGTATTGCTGCCAGTTTGTAATTTTTCTCATTACTCCTCATTTCTTTGTTTCACCTGCACTTTATTCCCCACCTTTTCTCTTTCCCTTCTCTCTTGTCCTTTCACAGTGCACTATTTTGATTTCAGGGACTATAAACTGCCCTTCCCAGCCACTCTTCTCTGGACTGCTAAGATGCTGCATGCTCCTTTGGATAAACTACTTGTCAATTTCAGATCACTTTTATGTGAGAAACAGTTGCAGGACTTACTTGGTTTTATTTCAGCGAAACTAACAGTAACGTAAATTTCATCATCTTTCTCTAACACAAAGAAGTTGCACAGGAAACAAAAGCCAAAACTACTTTGGAAATTCACAATCTGTTGGAAAGGGCTGTAGGCAAAAAGAACAGATAAAAGAAACTCCAAACCTGGCTATAATTTCAGTTATGTACTTTGCTCAGCAAACAAAAGCAGATCATTCAACCTTCCAGCAACACCAGATTGTCCTATATTGCCTGTAAACTACATGATACATTACGGATACACTTCCCTACCTCCGTATGTTGCAATGACTAATAATAGTCCTATGGTGTAGCAGAACTGAATGCTGTTTGCATCAATACATCCAGGAGTCTGCCTGAATTGTAAAGGTCATTTGTGAACACAGAACAGTATCAAAGCTAAAACTGCAGTCTAAGGAACTCAACTGAAAATGGTGACAAAAAATCGGCCAGCTGTTTCAGAGAGCTACATTACATCACAGACCTAACTCTGGTTGCCACAGGGAAAAAAGTTGGCTGCATTTGACTGAAAGATGCCTGTGTCTAGATCCAGGAGAAACTTAATTTCTGCCCTGGCCCACGAGCTTGTGCCTCAGAGGAGAAACAAGCTTCAAGACAGCTCCTGGAAATGGGGAGCCCAGGTGAAGTGCTCCTGCCCAGCCTCTGCCCGGAGCAGCACGCGGCCCTGCCGTGGTGACACACCTGGGGAGGAAGAGTCAGGACTGTGGCAGAGACTTCATCGCAACCCTCTGCTGACGCATTTTGCCGGGAAGCTGGTCTTGAGGAGCTCGCCACACATAAACACTTGCAAGAAGTTGAAATGAGACTCAGCAACTCCCCAAGTCAGTGCCAGCACTCCCAGTTAAGCACACTTTGCAGTAAGCATGGAGTTGTGGAGTACCTTTGCAGGAGGCAACAGCACGTGCCTGGTGTTTTCCAGCAATATAACCAATTTCTCTCCTTTCGACAACCTTTAGATGGCCAACATCTCAAACCTCCCGATCCCGATGTTGCGTAACTAGAAGCAACGATATAAGTCACCGCGCCGGCTCTGTGTGGAAGACCACGCCGGGGAGCAGCATGGAGGGTGACAAGGGGTCAGGGGGCTTCCCCGAGTCCCGGGACAGGGCTGCTGCCAGCAAATTGCACGACGTGGGCCCAAGGTGCCCTGTGCCGGGAGTGCCCTTGGGGTGCCCGGGGAGCTGCAGGCCTGGGGAGCAGCAGAAAAGGCAAGAAGTGGGCAGGGATGCAGGCAGAGGGGTATCTAGAGGAGCAGGTCAACAGCGGGTAGGTAAGAAGGGGGCAGGCAGGTGGGCGGATGGCAGGGGCAGGCCCACCTGCCAGAGGTGGGTGATGGAGAGGAGAGGCAAGGCCTGGCCGGCTGGGCAGAGCCGGGCAGGGCAGGGTAGAGCAGTGCACGGCCGGTACCTTCTGCTGCCGGCGGGCCATGTCGGTGGGCTGCTTGGCGTTGAAGGGGTAGGCGATGCAGCGCATGACGAAGACGTAGAGCTGCAGCTTCTTCTTCCTCTCCTCCTCCTCCCGCTGCAGCCGCTCCAGTTCGTCCTTCTCCTTCTCGC
>VXAD01000132.1:440837-474757 GCA_013399195.1 Dicrurus megarhynchus | reverse complement strand
CCCGCGCATGCGTGGTGGGGTCCTGCCGGCGCCATGGCTGTGCCGTGACCGAGCGCTGTGGGGTGACGGGCGGGTGTGCCCGCGGTGTCCCCGCTGCCCCACACAGGCACTGCTGTGCCCGTGGGGTACCCACGGAAACCAGTGTCACTCCGAACCTCCGCAACCACACACAGACACTGCTGTGTCTTCAATGTCCCCATGGACATCGATGTCCCTGCTCTGTCCCTGGTGCCCCCACAGCCCCACGCAGACATTACCGTGTCCCCAGAGCAGCCTGCACCACGCGAATCCCCGCAGACCCGAGGCTCACAGCATTTGTTTTCCACCAAGCAGATCTTCTTGCCCCTCAGTGCAGCTAAAAGTCTTAATCGAATGGTGATACTTCTGATAAATATTTCACCCAAGTCACACGTGTAATGATACCGTGGTATTCTCCTTTGAAGATCACCTGGGGCAAGCTGAGGACTTCGGGAGCTGCTCTGAGGGCTGAGTCAGTGAAGACATTATGTGTGCTCAATGGTTTCACTTTTGGTGATTTTCAGATCTGATTGAGGCTTCATTTTTGTGTATGTGTGTATTTGTGGTCAGTGGGTGTTTTCAGGGTTTGGTTTTTTTCTACTCAGTTAGCAGTGCTTCTTTTCTAAGTGTCAAAATAGCTGTCACCTGTTAATTCATGTTAATAAGTGTGGATGCTAAAAAGTTAGAAGCAGAGAAATTCTTCAGCTTTTTCTCAGTATTTTGTGAGAGCATTGCTTTCACACGCAGACTAGATGAAAACAGTGAAGACAGTTTTGTAAACTAATTCTTTATCTTTGCACCTGGAGTTTGTTGTGCAGTGTTGTTATGGTACACTGAAGAAAATATTTTCAAATGGGTGTTGTATAACCTCCACCAGTCATCCTGAGAGGAGGATGGTCAAAGGATCAATAACCTTATGCCATTCTAGTGAACTAAGATATATAAACGAGTCTGTAAATTAATAAACAATTCCATTCCATTCCTTTTTTTCCTGAACTTGGATCGTGTTGTTTCTCGCCATTCTTGGTACAACAGCGACATATAAGTATTTAGGGAGAATAGATAAACATTGCAGTAATCACACGAGGGCAAGGACTCCGCACACACGGTGGAAAAGGTGCAAAGCCTTTATTGTGCCTCAGAAATTCCCTTAAATACCAGTACCTAACAGGATATCACATCATATAAACAGGAAAGATGTTCACCTCAGTGTCCCCCGATCACCTGGGGTAGTGCACAGACATTGCCTGTTATGGTGATAGGTAAACAATACCCTACAAGGTCACTACCTACAATTATCACATCTCATAGGTCCAACACTGTCCAGAAACACACAGTCCTCTCTCAGCCCATCCCCGGTGACCTGGATGCACTCCCAGGGTCACCTCCAGGTCTGAGAAAGGGCTCTCTCTCTCTGGCCTTCAGGGCCTATCTCTCTTCCAGCACACAGTGCACCCCAACAAGCATCACTCATGGTGATGGGGCTGTGAGAATAGCTTGCGGGAGAGGAGATCGGCACTGCTTCTCATGATGTGTTCCAGTGTTTTCACAGCAGCTGGGCTTTCTGAGCTTCTTTCCTACTTCTAATTAAAAGCTCAGTGTAGCCGATGAGTCTGGGAAAACTTCTGGGTCCTGCATTTCCAAAAGCCATGACAAGTGGCTGAAAAATTGGCATAAAAAGCGAAACGTGGCTTTCTCCATTTTTATCAGCCTTATCTGCTAGAGCTGTGGCATTCTGCAAATCACCTTGCCATGGTGTGTGTCCTGCCAGCAATGTGGAAAGACCTGGGGATGACAAACTCTCTGTGGGGAAGAGCAAAATAGTAAAGTTCCCGCAAACAAAGTTTTCCGTGCGCTTCCCATTGAAAGGAGCTGGTCCAAGCTGAAGTTAGGAAAAGATTTTTTCGGCCCCTCACAGTGTTTTTCAGTATCTTTTCATTTCATGCCTCCCTATTTATTGTCTTCCCAGACAAACAACTAGAAGTACCATGATGTCATTGCTGTGATGCCAATAACCCTGCTTGCCCAAGGTGTGATGTAGTTGTACTGCCAGTCCCTTGCTAGGGGGACAGGTCATACAGCACCTGCTAGTGCCATTTGGCCCCTAACATGGCTAATGCAAGGATAACTACCACAACGGTGATGGGATGTCTCAAAAGTCTCTTCCTCAGCAAAGTTCTCTTATTTTTTTAGTTGTCTTTTAGTTTTGCATTTCTTTCTTTTGATTGATGCCAATTTTATATTATTCATCAGAAAAAAACCCTAGTCCTGAGTCCAGTTGTGCCAACTGTGAATGCAGAAAATAATTGAATCAATTACGTCAGTTCCTATAATGATATTATCTATAGGTGACCACACAACAGAGGAGAAAACGGAAGTCTTTGGGATTTTCAAGAAAGAAATGTCATTTATTGTATAGAAGAATGGAAAAAAATCTGTGACATGAGGCTGCAGGTGCTCTCCCTCATAGTTGAGGAGGCAGATGTTCGGAAGCTGCAGCTATCTGTCTTCCCTCTCCCGGACAACACAGCAACAAAGCTCTCTCAGATGATCAGAGGAAAATTGGACCATTTTTTATGAAAGGTTCTCTTTCTGTGGTGATTGCTCTGATTATTGAGCTAACTCTGCAGAGGTGGATTCACTACAGGAAAGCAGCTGGGGATAACAGAAATAACTTTTGCTGGTAGGCACATCACAGACATTGAGTATCTAACTATAAAGACAGATTGACTTTTCTGACAGATTGTCAGAAAAGATTCCTTAAATTAATTGATGCAAAATAGATATATACAACCACCAAAAATCCACACATGTTCTTTTTTAAGAGCCTTCAGAATTATATTTATCCTTTAGTGGGTGAGATTTGGCTCACTAGAGAACTTTGAACTTGGTTATGTTTTGAAAAGCCTGACTGAATATCCAGGTATGGTTCATCTGGAAGTTTTGCTGGTCCGGAGAAGCAGAGACACGTCACTGTCAATGTGACTGACACTTTATTTCCTTAATTCACACAGCCATGTTTTCGCAGTGACTGTGTCTGAATGTACAATTAAACATTCATGCTTTTTACTGAGTAAAGGAAAGAATCAGGTCAGAAATTCTCAGGCCTCTTGCTTTCTGTTTCCAAATGCCATACTTGTCCAGGCAGATGTATGCAGCTTCCTCTAAAACATCTCTCACTTACAGCTGGTTGCATCTTATTGCAAGGCAGTCTGTCTGGCATCATGCTGGAAGGGAAGCAGTAGAGTGATCATGAAAATTATGTGTGCCTAACTTCCAGTAGTATTATTTCACGGTGGATATTTGTGTAATTACCCATCACAAGTGGGTAAATGTAGATGAATAAGAGCATTAGCTAAGTAATTTTTGATGTTATATTGATTTTTATTGCTGTTTTCTCAGGATGCTAAAACGAAGGCTCTTTGGGTTAAAAGGATGGCTAACGGTGGGTAGTTCATTTCAAGATGAAACACAGCTGCAAAACCTGTGGTCCTTTCTAGCTTATCACTTTGGAACAGGCTCCAGGAGGTTTTAAAACTCTGCCCCTACATATTTGTTCCCAGCATCATGAATTAATTGCATCTGGTAAAACACTTTGCAGAATAATTACTAAATGAGGTCCAAAGTACCGGCATTACCGGCTCTCTTGCAAGTTCCAGTAAGAGGCAATACTCACCATGTGGGAATACTCCACCTCTGTGCCTGCTCCTGTTTACACTACAAACGAGGAGCAGCAAATACACACACACCCATCCCTACCGAGGGCGAAATGCTTCCCACCTCTCATGGTTGAAGCCATTGCAGCTGCATAAAGGAGATTCCAGGTGGCCTCAGGTATCAAAACCAGAGTGGGATGAAACATAGTAAAAGTATTTTGTGAAATGTTTCAAATTTTTTTCCATTTTATACAGTGTCAGAGGGAAGAACCTGCTGATGTTAGAAAAAAATCACTGTTGTAGCATTTGTATCTCTCTTCAGTTATTCCCATTAGACAGGGGAAATCAGTGTAGATAAGGATTTGTGGAAATTACTTTAGAGAAAAGCAGAGCTGAAGCAGAGGCCCTGAATTTGGGAAGAGAGTTCCTGTGTATGTGGCACTGCATGCTGTGGCACTGCCTGTGCAAGCAGGCGGGCAGGACCCAAGGCTTGGGAGAAACCCTCAGAAAGAGTGAACTCCACTTAAAGCAGCCATTTGGGAGAACGTAACAGAATTTCTCCCTCAGGGAGGCTCACATTCGCATGAAAACCAAACAAACTCATGCTCTTTTTATTAATCCTGGTTAAAGGCCTAAACTAGAATAATTATGAAACCTGGAAGCAGTTAGCACCTTTGTAAAATCTATGTGCAATGATGGCAGGGAGTTGCAGGGACTGTCTAGAAGAGGAAAGAGAGAGTAAGGCTCATCTCTTGTGCTGTTCAGCCTCCCCTGAAATCCCTTGTGGCCATGGAATATGATAGAATCATAGAATTGTTAGGGCTCAAAGGACCAACCATTAACCCAACACTGCCATGTTCACCACTGAATCATGTCCCCAGGGGCTACATCCACACACCTTTTGAACATTTCCAGGGACAGTGATTCCACCACTTCCTTGGGCAGTCTGTTCAAATGCCTGTCCATGCTTTCAGTGAAGCTTAAATATCCACTTAATATCCACTCTAAGCCTGCCCTGGCGGAATGTGAGGTCCTTTGCAAATCACTTGCACTGAACATGAGATTTGGAAGCAAAGTGAGAGCAAAGTGAGAGCGCAGACTCTGCTGCTGGGGCACTCATTGCTTCTCCCTGTTGGTCACCCACTGCACCCACTAGCCCCTATCCCTATTCCAGCTCAGATGGTGCTGTTTTAATGAGCCTGAGATGATTTGCCTTATATGTGCAGTATGCTGAGTATGGATCAGAAAACACCTCTGGAGGGGTGTGCAGAGACCCCAGCTAGGATTCACCCTCACTTTGAGACTGACTGCAGAGCAGCTCCTAATTTTTGACAGTGCTGCCCAGTGCCAGCCCCCTAGGAATCACACTGGTGCCTGCTGGCTGAGTCCAGCATCTGAGATCATTTGTTCTTCTGGCTGTTACCTACTGCAAATTCGGCCCTTTGGCAATGTGCCATCAAAACATGAAATAAGTTTTTGCTCGGCTGTGCCTCTTGCTTTAGAAAAGCACTTTTGCAATACAGTTCTGAATTTCATACAGTATCAGGTAAAAATGGAAGGAAAAAAAGAGGAAAAGTAGGTGGCAAAGACTCTACTTAAAAATATCTTACAGCTCATAAAAATGGGAAATTTCAGCAGTAATTGAAAGAGGAAGCAGAGGAGCTGCTGAGGGCCAGCCGGTCTTAGGCTGTGCAATAGGTAGGGCCAAGTAAATGGTACCTTCTCCTGAGGACTTGCTGCCATGTCCTTGGTCACATGCTGTGAGGGGCTGTACAGTTTATACCTTGCAACAAAGCAGTTTGAAGAACTGGATAATGGGAGTGTGGGATTGGGCAGGTTCAACTGGCACATCCTTTGATTCAGGCATGAATAGAGTCTGGCTACAGAGTGCCACTGGAAAACACTGCCTCTTGGTAATAACACTCATTTACAGAGTGGAAATAGGAATCCTGGTGTGTCCTAGGTGCCATTTGTTTCACTGTTTCCTAAAATTGCACAGAAAACAATCCTTGTTTCTTGGTGACAGCATCATATAGGTTTCTGTGTCTCCCAAACAGAGTGGCTTAAACTGGTGCTCTTTTCACCTGTTCATGCATGCTCAGCTAATATTTACGTTGGGATCCTGGCGGCACCAGAGTTGTGGCAGGAGCAAAGCAGGGGCCAGCCAGAGCTGCTGGCCTTTCTTAACCCTTGATGTCAGGGAAGTGTGGAATGGGGAAGGGAGGCACTGCGGGACACCCAGCCGCTGCAGCTGGGGATGGTGCAAGGGCTGGGGTGCCACTGCAGCAGTTCAGCATTTCTCTTACCGGTGCTCAGCCTGCTCCTTGCCCTGCATGCATACAAAGCATTTACAACACAGGGCTTCCTGAAATATCAAGGGTATGCAAGTTTCCTTTCTTCAGGAAACTGCCACCTGAAAGGGAAACTTCCAGCCAGCTGAAGGTCAGTCTCTCACAGTGGGACTGGTTGTCTCTGTCCTGTGCAGTGGTAGCTGTCCACTGGGGACTGGCAGGGCGTTGGGGAGATGGAACTCCCCTCTCTACCTGCACTGCTGGGAAACTGTGGTTTGCAGTAAGATCACCTCCTAATCTATTTCTATATGGTGTGTTTGAAGGTGCTTTGGAAAGGCTTTTCAGTTCCTGGAAAAGTCTGTTGAGCCATCATTTTCTCTCTTTTCTCCCTCCTTTGCAGGTGCCAGGTTCTGCTCTCCAGACCTGATTAGCATCTGCAGGAAAATGAGAGCTCCCACAGCATCCAGGTTCTGGAGTCGGAAATAGCCCTGTGTGCTGAGGTAGGAGTACTTTTTCCACCCTGTAACTGGACTTAGATACACCACAGCTGCAGCTGTGTGTGGGTTGCTGTTGGCTGGGTTTGAAGCAGCCCTGGCCCCCAGAGGCAATGTTGCTGCCTCTCAACCCTCTGCCTTCTACAGTCCTTCTTCGGGAGGGAGACAACCGGCACATTGGCTTTGGTGCCTCCTATGCCTGGATGCTCATGATGATCCACCTGATGTGTTTCTTCCAGGCATCTATTACTGCTCAGAGGCACTGCAAGAGCAAATACTGCAGGGAGAGAAGAGGGGATGTACTATAAGAGGCATGTCAGGGCAGGGACAGAGAGGGAGAGGTTGAATCACCTTCTTTGATAACACAAAGCAGGAGATGGGGAAATTTAATAGTGATAGGAAACATACTATGTGCTCTGTGCCCCCTGCTCTCCTCCCCAGGCTTGGGCAGATCCTCCTTGCCATCGAGGATGCACTTGGTCCTGACACTGATTCTGGTCTTTACAGCCTCTTCCTAGGGTTTATTATAGCAGGTGTGAAAATAAATAACAACAAATTAGCCTGACCCAGCAGGCCCTGAAAGAGACCAGACTCGCTTGATGTCTGCAGCTACTCAGCAAAATCCACAAGTGAGCTGTTTATCTCCACTTTCTGGCCAGACTGGCAGCATCACATCCGTGTCAGGTTCAGCACTGAAATCCTTTTCCAAACCCTACTGAGAGGATTCTAGCAATATTTTGCTGCCCAATCAGCACTGGCTCCCAGCTTTCGAGGCATCTCTAATTAAAAGTGACTGAGGCTTATTGCAGATAGGAGATCTATGGGCAATTTATCAAATGCACCCTATTCTGTTCGCTCAGAGCCTGGAAATAATTGCAGCTGATCTACTCCAGCGCGCACAGAGCTCCAACAAAACCTGGGCTGGATTGCTGCTGCCAGTCAGTGCCTGATTGCCATCCCTGGGGTCACTGCAAGTCAAGGTGCATCTATTTACTTATTTTTAAGTTTTTTGTGGTAGTTTTTCAACCAGTCCTCATATTTCAGGAAAGTACCCAGAGAACGGAGAAATTGATTTGTAGCAATTATACTCTAGCTATGTGATTGCTTCTCTGAATGTACTCCCACTGCTAAGGAAATAACTCCAAATTTCTACTAGATTTTAAGTATCTTTGTTCTGGAAGAGCTGATTTTACTGGTCTTCAACACATCACTAAAAACTTCCAGCTAGTGCTTTTTTCTTGGTAATTATGAACCCTTGAATTTCCCTTCACGTGAGCCACTTCCAGAGGTTTACAGAAGTGACTAGATGGGCTTCGTCTGGGGCCATGAATCTCTCTTTTTATTAAAGAGCCCAATCATGACGAATGCCTCAGAGTCACCATTTTAAAATAAATGCATTACCAGTACTGCAAAATCTATGTGAATTAATATGTAATATCAGTAAGTAGGACGCTTGAGCAGTATTTTAGGCACAGAATAAATATTTAATGATTTCTGTTCCAAATTTAGTGTGAAAGGGATTTAAATGCACAGCATGCTCCCTGCTTACATATCAACAATTTGATGCAAATACCAGCTGGCTGTTCATTGCTTCCTGCTGATGCTGCTTGGGTGTGGCCAAGTGTCCTCACCAGTGGCATGGCTGTGGCTCACACTACTTTGAAACTCCTCTGCTATTGATCCAGCAAAGGACTGGCTCAGACTTTGTAAGCTGACTTGATGCTGTTCATAAGGACTTGGCTGCTGCCATCCAGATAGGATGAAATAACATCCAGCCCATTGCGTGACCTATCTGGAAGCTTGGCTATGGCTGGCAGGAGCAAATAAGTTGCAGAGGTAGGGATTGGGGGATTTACTCAAACTGAAAATCCACAGACCTAGAAAGGGGCTGTTTCTCCTATGCTTAATTTGGAAATGATGGTGATAATCTTGACACTCGAAGACCCATTGGGAAGAGAACTCCTGTGTCCACTTCTGAGCTGTTCAGGAATTGCTGGATTTGGTTGACTTTTCTCCAAAAAAATTTTATGGCCACTCCAAAGGATCATTTTTTAATTACTCACATGGACAATGCCACTGTCAGGCTCCCTGGGAAATTCTTGATGGGTTTCCCTGGGCAAGTTTTAGGCTCCCACAAATTCAGAGCGGTTGAAAGCTGCTTTTAACCAACCCATTGCAAATTTTGGGGGAAAAAAAAAAAGAAAAAGAAAAAAAATACTTCATCTGGATGCAACAAATAAAAATAAAGAAACTGAATTTCATGCCTTTTGCTTGGAATCCCCTGCTACTGCAATGTCTCAGCTACACAAACATTGTTACAGATTAGTTAGAAGCACAGCACCAGAGCACTACAATGTAGACTGAAGAGGCCTGTACTTGTTGGTTTCATCGTGGGGGCTGCTGCACTCGGGAGACCTGGGGCAACTTTGGGAAGTCAGTGAAGAGTAATGGTTGTCCCTCTTCTTTTGCCATAAACAGCCAGCTTGGATAAGGGGCTGACTCTGGAGTCTGACCGATGCCCCAGGCACAGCTCTGCTGCCAACTTCACCCTTCCCACTATGGGTTCTGCCTTCTCAGGCAAGACAAATCACAAAGTTCTGTCTTATAAAATCCCCCTTTGCAACCACCTGCCCTGATTTGGGATATTTTCACCCAAATGAGACACAGCTGGCCCAGTCTCATGGAGAAATACAGCCCAAATACAGCCCTGGTAAACTTACAGACTGATAAAGCTCCCGAAGTTTGCACGGAGAAAGTGATTTTCCTCAGCAGCAAGAGGTCTGGGGCTCTGCTCACTCTGCACATTTTACAAGCTGGTAAAGCAACTGCCAGTTGAATTTGTCCCTTAAAAGCTTATTAATGCCTCTTTACACCATGAATACCTCCTCTAATAGTTTGATTCCACTTTGATTCTCTAATTTACTGATGGGAAAGGTGCTGAGCCGCACAGATTTCAGCCTTCTAAGTAAATTCGACATCTCTGTACATGATATCACACAGCAGCAGCAACAGAAGAAGAAGGTTTGATGTAGGTTTTAAAAGCATCAGTTGGGATCCCTTCCAAGCATCTGTGCAGCATTTGCATTTCCCATTACTCCCCAAGTATTTTTGTGGCTAGCAGTATCTTAGATGCAAAATTTTCTCCTTCCCTAAGAAACTTGATCCTGGAGTGATATCAAGCACTGTATAAATACATACACATGAACAAATTAATATCTCTACATGTAAATGGTGGTTAAGTGGATAATAATGACAGTAAAATTGCTACAGAACTGCCTTAGTGCCTATTACTGAAAAATATTATGTTCTTTGTGATGATCCTAGGACACTAATACTTTTAAATAAATTATAAAAATGGTCAGATCACTAATTAACAATATTTCTCCTGTATCATGGTTTCTGTGATTCACAGGAACATCTTACTGCCTTGGTCTTGAGCTGTGCTCTGAAATGAACATCATTTGCTGAGAAATTGCACAGAACAGAAAAGATTCTGTTGAACAGCAAATCAACCTGCAACAGGTAGTCAGTGTCAGAGGATGTAATTTTCTAGATTACAAACTTGCCGAGCTGCTTCCACCACCGCCCTCAGCCAGAGCATGGATTGTCCTACAGAAAATCTCTATTTCAGCAGGTGGTTTGCAGCAGCTAGTCTGTGATATCAGCAAAGCCCTGTATGGAACTGGAGCCGCTCTGCTCTCCCAGGTCTAATGCATGCCTCCCCATCTGGCAGTGCCTCGAGGACTACACGTGCTCTGGGTACAAGGGCATCCCAGCTTACAGCCACACAGATGCTGAGTTTCCAGGACACCCACCAGCTCACCGTCAGCCTTGGTGGGAGCTTCTCTGCCTAGACCCTCTTTATCCTGTGTGTATCAATCAATCAATCAATCAATCACATGCCTTTAGGAAAAGGCCTAAACTTGCAGTTTCACAGACCCAGGCTTTATTTCTCTGACAGGATTGCGTGATCAAAACAGAGCCTTCTTCTAAACAGCAGATTTTGAAGTGCAGGGCTGACACTGTTTGAACACTCGTTGCTTTATTGGCCTTGCTGGTATAATCTCAGGCAAGCTAATTTACTGCAAGACATTTTACTATCTGTAGAGCAGCGGGACCAAGTCTGTGTGCCTCTCTAGCAGTTTTTTGGTTCAAAGGAAACAGCGCCAGTCAGCCCCATGCCACTATGGTGAGAGGGAAGGGTAAGGAGGAACAAGGTAATGTGGTCCTTAGATAGGCTGGGACAGAGGTGGAGAAGCTGCATGAGGCAGCTTGACTCTGTCAGAGCCAGCAGGACTGAATCTACTGGGGAGTTCAAGTTCTTCAGAGCCCCTCAGGTGACTTCCCACCAGGCTCTAGAGGGACCTGCTGGGGACCTGATAGAGGTTTGT
Organism: Dicrurus megarhynchus; assembly: GCA_013399195.1. Taxonomy (NCBI): domain Eukaryota; kingdom Metazoa; phylum Chordata; class Aves; order Passeriformes; family Dicruridae; genus Dicrurus; species Dicrurus megarhynchus. The sequence continues at coordinate 463,907 of VXAD01000132.1, read as the reverse complement.
GATCTTGGGCATTGTACTGTACCCACACCATGCTGTCCATGCTTGGTGCTATCTGTGCAGCATGCTGAACGTGCACCACGATTTATGTATACCGTGGTGTATGTGCATTGTGATGGCTGCACTGTGTGTACATGCACACTGTTGTATGTAAACTGAGGTAGACATGCCCAGTGCTGCATGTTTGCCATGTCATACACCCCCCTTGTTGTACGTGTACTGTGCTAGCTATGCACTGTGCTGCCCGTGCCATGCCTGCTACATGTGTGGCAGCCTCTGCTTGGTGCCCAGGCAGCATGTGGAGGGCCAGCAAACCTCTGTGAATACTTGTGGAATCATGGCTGGCAAAAACACCATGTGAAAACCATGAGCAACAGCTCATGCTGAGGAGGACCAGCCACAGGACGGTTAGAACCACTGCTGAGGGCAGGTTGGTGTTCTACAATGATTATGTGGAGATGGAAATAACTATGAAGCCAAATAACTCTAGAGGTTTTTGCAACGGGAACAAAATAGACAATTCACTCCCTGGACTCATGCAAATTTCCAAACACATCTTCAGATGGGAAGACAACCAAAATATTCCCCTCAGGGAGGCAAGCAGTGGCAGAGGGGAGAAGCAAAGCAACATTGCTCACTAGATTTCAAACAGCTGGAAAAAGGCTCATATCAGTTAAACCCTGTAGCTTGAAGCACAGTGGGAGGTAAAGAACTCTTCACTGAGAAGAGTGAAAAAACCTGCCTGCTGATGCCCAGTCACCACAGGAACCAGCAGCTGTATCACCCAGACAAGCTGTTCCTGAGCAGGCTTTGTGCTGTGCCTTTTCCTTGGAGGATCCCACTGCCATTCCATGTGGTCCTGTCAGTGGACAAAGGTGTCTGTTGCCACAGACAGTAAGGACAAACCCCAGACCCTGCTCCACCATTACACAGAGGATTAAACATGCTCCTGTGTGTTCAGAAATCCTGGGGCAGGGAAGCCTCCCTGCAGAGAGGAAGATGCCCAACATGCTCTGCCCTGCAGTGACACTACCCAAGCTGAAATCAAAGGACACAATCAAGTGGTTTTTTACCCACAAGTGATGAGAATGGATTTTTGAGGCTGACTGCAGCCTCCAAAATTGAATCTCACCCAGTAATTCCCGATTGAACATGCCTGCACTTCAGCAGTGCCTTAGGTCAGGATCCCCAGTCCTTTTGAAAAACCCTGCAGAGTGGGGGAAGCTGGTGTATCTACACAGCTTGCTGAATATTGTCTTTATTAAATATTTTGTGCTGTCTTTTTAGCCTTCGGCTCCCATTTCATTGTGCCGTTTTCCTCTAGGTGACAGCATCATATACTTCCCCTGCATTGACTTGTACAGAGTCTGCTCAAACCACTTCTTAAGAAAAATAAATTATACTGAAGTACCAAAAATGCTAAGCTCAGAGTTGTTCATCAAATTCTTGCCTTTCTTGCACTGTTTTATGGAAAGCTTTACAGCAGTGCAAAGACACCTTTCTTTTCTATAATATTTCCTACATATTAAATAGCATGTTTCTCTGTCTAAAAACATCCAAACCAATAAAGGTGTCATGTTTATTTCTGGCCTTCTTACTGTCCTTCATCTGTTAAAATTGTTATAGTTGTAGATGAAAGAGCAAGAGAAATCTCTTTGGCCACTTTCCTTAATGTTTGCTGCCCTTTTGCCCTCTGAAATACAAGGTGAATGACTAGGTAAATACTGCTGCAGTTGATGAAGCCCTCTGAGGGCATATGTCACAGCATCCATAACTGGATTTTCTCTTACTGCCTAATTTCCCATGATAATTCATTGCTGAGGAGCTGCTGCTCCTGGTCCCATTAACAGAGCATTGTCCCTGCACTAGGGAGGGCAGGGAGTAGCAGGCTTCCCAGGAAACCTTTCTCAACACACTTCCACATGCAGAGTGTTTTTTGAGGGAAGGTGTTTTTTAAATGTTCTCTGCTTGCCCATAAAACCCCCCACATGCAGCCGGCTCAGCTGCCCAGGACTGGACACAGGACAATGTTTGAAATGGCAATGTGGCACTTGGCTGGTCATGGAAGCAGCTGAGACCACAAACATTTCTGAGACCCAAAGGCACAAAAAACCCCACAATTGCTGCTGCCTGTGATTTACAGGTACCATGGGGACTTTGGCAAGTCTCTTTGAACAGATAAATTCACCTCATCTGTAAGAATAAGCAAGGGACACAGTAATCAAGGTATGAGCCAATCTCTGAAAATGTAAATACAATGTATATTCTTCAAAGATCTCCCGCTACTCTTCATTTTTTGCCTTTAAGAATAAATCCAAGCCTTTTCTATTTTAACAAAAAATTGCTAGATTGCAGCCCTGTAGAGATTTCGTTAGTGCTCTTGGTGCCGAAAAGCTTCGGGTAATTAATTTAGGAAAAAATGGTACTAAAAAGGGTATAAAATACAAGTTTAATAATGCCACACAGATAATGAATCTTCTCTTAATGATATAGGGCATGTGCCCAATATTTTCCAAGCATTTTGAAATCTAATTTAATCTGACAAGGATGAATATGAGTAAATAATGAAATTTACCAAGTGGTTGCCAGTCATACAAACACTCCTCTGCTCATAGCTTTGTGTCTTGGTCATTTCACTGGCTTCAGCAGATACTTGAGCTTTTTGATGGGTTGCACAGACTCAGTGTCCCACTGCCTGTGTGATGGTGGGGCAGAAGAGGACAAGACCGCTGAAACATTGACCTTTTCTTTCCCTTTAATTTCCACCTTGTTCTGTAACACTCTGATATTTGAAGTCACACATTTGGATGTGTGGTGCGTTGTTAACATTCTGCACTGCAAACTTTAAAATCTGGAGGTTTGGGGATTTGCAGACAGTACGGGAGGCAAGGCTGTTTTGGGGCAATAAAGCAGAGCAGGTTCTCAAGCTCTGCTGCTTCCAGGACTCCAGCCCCCGTGGCCACTGTGGTAAAGCTGCAGTGGTACCCGTCATGGAATAGATGCTGTTTCATGGCAGGGAAGTGATGGAGGAAGCAGGAAACAGGAGTTGGCAAAAAAAGAAGGCGCGAAAGGGCTGATGGGCCATGGCCTTCCTGTTAGATCTGCTGCAAGCACCCTTCAAGCCATCTATCACCGAAACTGAAGGTTCCTTACAAACAAGAGATGTTTGCAGAGATGGCAGCACAACAGGCTTCTTCAGGCTGTGGTCAAGCCACTTTTATGGCAGGTACCTTCAATGTGTCTGATAGTTCCTGCCTTAGCTGTCTGGATTTGTCTCCACAGCCCTGAAAGGAGCCCAGGCAACAAATGGAGATGGAGATATTTATGATAATGTATCCAGTGTCAGGGGAGATGTATTGCACCCAAAAGAACTGAATTTCACTTGCTTCTGTGTTGTTCTAATTTATCCTAACATTTCTCCTAACTATAGAGCATGTCCTGCATTGCATCCATAGCTTGAGGTACGTAGGGAGAAATATCAATAGAAGAAACTTTGTCAAACTGCAAGGTAAGATCCATTTATGTTTGACTTCACCAGTGAATCTTTAAATTTCTGCACTGAAGCCATTCTGACATTTATTTCTATGACAATTCTCCAATAAAACAGAGTATCTGATACTAATGTAATTGACCTGCTGGCCTTGCTGAAACTGCAGGGAAGTAAGTGTGCATTTAATCAGTTTTGCTGTGTATGTAGAGGTCATCATTGTGAGTGGTCTCCTGGGGATGCTGTTCAGTTACTTGCTCTCTGTAGGAAAGGAAATTTTGGATCCTGATATCATCTAGAGAATGCAAATATCCAACAAATGTCTTCCTATAAGAGCCTATTGGGAAGAACCTTGATGCTGCAGATGCACAGAGTGCCATGTGCTTTGGAAATGTGGCTTTTCCCTGCTCCCTGGATACTGTGAGCATCCTGTCACCTGGCAATGGGTCACTGCAGAGAGCATGCTCAAAACTGCTGGGTGCAAATTATGGGCTGCTATATGAAAGTTTTTGGAGTAAATAGAGAAAAGTAGAATTCCTGAGAAGCTCAATGGTTGGGAAATGCGTGGACTGGCGTACAAGAGGAGGAAGATGCCAGCAAGAGTTTGCTCTAATAGAATTCTATTTTCTTTTTTAATTTAAATTAAGCTTAACCCAGATTTTGGTTTTGGTTCATTTTTTTCTTCCCTTAAATGAATAAGTGACTTTCTATAATAATTTTGATGTGAGTAGTCAGAGTGGACACTTGTGATTTAGTTGTGTTTTATCTGATAGCAACCTGATCTGATGACTAACTGGGTAAATTATCGCCCACCATGACGATCCTATGTTTGTTTAAATGGCACTGTTTCCTGTGTTACTTGAACTGTAAATTCCTAGCACAGGGGCTATTTTTATATTTTGTATTTATACAAAGCTGCACACAAGAGTATTACTAGAAAATAATTACGTGTTGACATAAATAAGTGGAGAACTACTTATTTGGCTCCCATGTGGAACAAGCAGTTATCCAAGTGGATAGTCATATGCTGGAGGACTAAAATTTTTCAGGAATGTAACATGTTATTCTCTATTCATTCACAACCTAGCGTGCTGTTTTTTAAGATTCAGACTGTGCAGTTTGAAGGAAATGGATACAATTTGTTTTAAACAATCTGAGCAAAATGCAAAGAAAGGTGTCTTCATCAGAGAGGAGGGTGCTGCCTTCATGGCTTGGTGGTCTTTGTCTTCTGCTGAAGTCCCCGTAAGAGTGTGCGACCAACTCACATTCTATCCATGAATTTTGCATTGGGAGCTCTTTGTTTGAGAAATGCACAGAAAAAAATAGAGTGCCTGTGCTCGAGAAAGTGGTTAAAATGAGAGTTTTCTCAAATCTGACACTGTGTGATTAGTACAAGTCTCCAGAGTCTGGCTGAGAAGTGAGAGAGGTGCCATCCCAGAGAGGAGATGTTCAGGACAACCAATGCCAGCCCTTGCACACCCAGTCCCAGACCTGCAACCCAGGTGACCTGGGAAAGGCAGCAGCCCCAGGGTACCCATCCAACACACTGTGTGTTCTGCCAGCTTTCCTTACTCATCTCACCAATTTCTTGGTAGGGTCACCACGGAGGTGAACACTTCCTGAAGGAAAACACCAGGCTATCATCACTTGCATCAACAGTTTCCTGTCAACCTTTTTTCCTATTTCAAAATTCTGCCACTGTAAATATCACATGGCTCTGACTGCAGAAGCTGGGCCAGACTCATATCCTTAAAGATGGCCATAGGGATGGCCTCCGATTATCTAGGTCTGTTACCTAAAGGCAGAATCAGAAATAATCAAGAAAATGTGCTGCCTATCCAGCAGAAAATGCTCATCAACTGACAAATTAACCCCATGTAGAAAAGCCAAAATCAGAAATCCCTGAACCAATTATCTCAGCGATGAGAAACTGTTTGCAGTTTGGGGACATCCTCTTTTGAGGAATAAGCTGTTGCTCATCTGAGTGCACTTGTTCTCCCAGGCCAGCAAATGTATGCAGTTTAGGGTACTCCTCTGATGGAAGTGAGAAAGTGCCTAGGGAGGGCTACCCAAACTCAGGTATTTCTGTGCACCTGTCAGTGCCCCGAAGCTCTAGAGTTTATTTCAGCTAATGCAAAAACAAGTGGGATCCACCAAGATACTATTTGCTCTCAGTAGAGAGGAATTAACTGCAGAACAGAGATGTAGCAGCTCCTCCAGGGGTCCAAGATCAACAGCTGATCATTACTCATGGAAAGCGGGAAAAATATCTCAGTCACATGTCCATTTGATACTTTGAAAAAGTCAGTTTCCTAATGCAAACAATTACACACGAGGGCAAACTTTGAAACAGAACTCAGAAGACACAAAATACATTTGTAGGCTACTGCAGCCAAAGCATTGGAGAGCCCTGGTCCCTCTGCTGGAAAAGGATCCCTGAGATGGTTACAGAAATTGAACATCTCAGAGAAGCAATGAAAGAAGCAATGTTTGCATCCAAATGGAAAATAAACAGAAAAAGGAATGTTGCAATTACAGTAATTTGGGTATTAGAAACTGGATAAATTAGATAAGCAAAGGAAAAGAATACAAGAGACAGGCTACAGTTACAGAAAAAAGAGCAATAAGAAAAAGTCTTTAAAATATATTAGGGATGAAGATAAACCAAACAATGTCTTTGGACTATTACCAAATTGAAATTATAGAAATGACAATAATTATGCAGAGAGGCAAATGTTTTTAATGAACAAATACTCCTGTTCTGGATCTAGGAGAAAAACAGCCACAAATGATGCATTCCCACCAGATGATGATACAACAATTAGCATAACAGCAGAAGTTCAGGGCATAGCAAGCAACAGTTACAGTAGCTCAGCATCTTCAAATCAGCAGAGTAAATAATTTGCAAAGTATTTTGAAGAGAACTTACTTTTTTTTCTGGCCTGCTAATGCTGTTTTTGCAGTGATCATGGAGTACTGGTAAAATTAAAACAGGAGAAGGAAAGATGCTATTTAAGGGAAAGTTGAATGGTTTGGATATTGACATGCCTGCTGAGTTTTGATCCTGTGGAGATAATGGATCCCAAACAATGAGAAACAACTGCAGAAATTAAAAAATAGGAAGGGATAATATCAAAAGGAATAGATCTTCTAAAAGTGACTAGATTTTATATATATATATATACACACATATACAAATACATATTATATATATTTATATATATATAAAATGAGATTACAATTTTGCTTAATAAAGGTAATAGTGTTGATCTAAGCTTCTGTAAAATATTTGACTTGATATTCCACAATGTAATGTTCAAGAAGCCAGTTCAGTACAAAATCAACATAGCACACAAAGTGAATTAAATAGGAGCTAAAGAATTACCTCTCCAAGACCAGTTGATGTGGGTATGTTTCAAATGGAATCTCTACAGAAATCACTGCTTGGTCTCAAGGCAGGCAATGTTTTACTGGTACTTGGAAAAAACTACATATATACAGTTCCCAGCCAGACCACCAGCCAGCTCAGTGCACTGGCCAATTTCTTGAGGTGCTCATCTCAAACTGACTTCTGCTTTATATGTCTGCATCTAAGATTTAGGGTGGATAGGAGTGTGTGAAGACACATATTTTCTGGCAGTCCTTGAGAATTATTAAGTTTTCTCAAAATTGTTCCTTTTTCATTTTAACAATTTGGATGAAGACTTGTTCTTAGAATTATGTGTTTTTTTCCTAGTGGGCTGAAGAATTTTTCTGTCTCTGCTGGGTTTGCTGCACTGCAAGGGAAAATACGAACGTAAAAAAAATAAACACAAAAAACGGATTTTGAACTCACATTTTGTGAGTGATTCAAAGTAATTCCAGCACTACAGAATTTCAAGAGTGCTTTGGGTTTCTGGGCTTGCAGAGTTCAGAGCAATTTAAAATTAATGGAGTACTTAAAGTTTCTAACAGCACTTCAATCTGCAAGTGATCAGAGTTCAGGGATGCAGAGAAAAAGTAAATTAAAATAACTGGAAGTGTTTTTGAGAGCATTTATCTTAACTCTGGCATAAATGGCACCATGTTCAAGGGCTGCCAGCACTTCCATTGTGTTCTGTGTGCCATGGAGCTTTATCTCTATGACAATCAGCTCTTCAGCAAAATCAACTGGCTGATGATGGCCTCTTAAGAGACAATTTGTATTTCCAAACAGAAAAAAACCTGCATACTCTTTGGGCACAATTTCTATGTCAAAAGCTTCTTTCAACGTATTTGAAAGGACTTAGACCCAGGCAAAAAGTCAGAGAAATCTGTGAGGCTGAACTGAAAGCTGCTACCACATGAGCTGCTAGTTGGATATGCTGTGCAACAGCTCTTGTGGGCACCCACATGCTCCCAACAGTCTTCTGGCACCATAGCACCTCTAGGCTTAATTTCCAGTTCCTTGGTTTCCCCTGAATGCCCTGCTGCAGGAAGACAGCAGGAATGGCATTCTTTCATCTGCACAGAGGTGTCTATAAGTCATATCTAAATGCATATAAATACACAGGGCTTTAAAAAAAAAAATTGGTTTGAACACATTAGTTTAACCTAAAGAAGATAAACTATCAGATCTCACAAAACCAAAACCAAATAAAGTAACCCTCTGAGATTTCCTGGGAAAATACACTCATCTTTTCATACTAGGATGAAGGCTATGAGAGCACTTGCACAAGTTAACTTCTAATGTAGATCCTCAATGGACTATCAGGGCATTACCCTTGCATATCTATTGACACTTGTGGCCAAGAAATTATTTCTCAGTTCCATTCATCTGCAATCAATCTCAAGACTGTAGAGGGAAAGATGCCATCCTGAAATTACAGCTTCCCCATCAATGTGCTTGAACAGGTTACCCAGGGATTGTCATTTTTCACCTGAAAGCAGATACCAGAGTTCCTTTTTCAAAGTGTTGAAGTGGTAGATGATGTGGAGAAAAGAGCTGACAGCAGAAAGGAAAATAACATTTGCACATCTTGGGCAGTAATTTGAGAGAAGGCAGGTGCCAGAGGAAGAGCTGTTCCGCAGTGCAAGGGAATGCTGGGGAGTTTCTGCCTGCAGGAGGGGAGTTACCTGGGCTTGAACCCCAATTTGACTTCTCTCTGAAGGTTCAAAGCTTTTGCTCTTTGTTTTCTTTCAGCATGCACCCAACAAGTCCTGTCAAAAAGAGCTGATAAACTAGCTAGTTTCAGAAATAACTTAGACCACAGAAAATGCCCACAAACCTCAGTACGAGTCCTGCCCACGACTGTGGTTTCTGAACATTGCAAGGGAAGAGGAGGAGAACGTGAGGAGGAGGATTTTCCTGCTAAGATAGCACTGTGGATGGAGAAGGGACCTGCTGGAAGAAGCAAAGGGTTCAGCAAACCTATATAATCTTGGAAATGAGGAGGGGGAAAGGTGAAAAAGAAAGAATTTGAATGAGAAATTTTCAAGTTTCTTATCTTTAAACTATGTATTTTTATGAGAAGAGAAGAGAAACAAAAAACACAATAGATGGAACCTCCAATGGTAATAGATATTACAATAGTCCTTTTACTCCCCTAGATCAATTGGGCTATCATTGTTCTCTTGGAGATGGAGCCTTTTTTGTAGGAAAGCAGTCACCTGAATTTGCTTGCACCAATCAATTCAGCAGGGCAAAGGTGGAACCTCCTATCCCTGTGAGGTACTCAAAGGCCCACCAAACAAAGACATCCAAAGAGCTGGATTAAAGCAAATGAACTCCCTGTTAAGTTGTGAGAACAACCCAAATGTATGTGAATTCCCATGTGGAAATGGCGGCTGGGTTGGCACAGAGCCTCCCGATGATGGCTTTGTCGTCAGATCCTGGATGGTCCCAGGTCCTGCTGGGGCACATACCCGACAGCGGCTGGTCTTCAGAACCAAACCCAGCTCTCATGAGGTGAGGGGATATGTCTCTTGGCAGCTTGGCAATGGAGTCCCCTTTTATGTGAGCCATGATAGATGTGCAGCTTCTGCTCCCCAGCATGGGGAGATGGAGAATACCAAATGAGAAGGCATAAGGGGTGGGGACAGTTCCCCCACACCTCCATGAGTGCTGCCTCCTTACATCGCTCCTTTACCCACCTGTCTGTGAGCACAGCATGGTCACAAGAGAAAATGGTAGGAAGAACTATTATTAGGAAAAGGGTTGAGAAGAGAGGCCGCCTGATCCAACATCACAAACCCACTCCCTCCTAATCTGCTCTTGATTATCAAGCTGGTTATAGTTGATCACTCACTGCACAAGTCCGCAAAAATCAGGCAGCAGCAATATGTGCCCTGTTAATTAGTAGTCTTCATTGATGAATGCTGTGTGTATGTTCCCAGGGAATATTTCTGTCCTCTGAAAGGGAATAATCAGGCCTGTTTATTTCCTGAGGCATTGGGAAATAGCCTAAGATTCAATAGTGATGCTTTTAGATAGCTGTGGGTAGCTGTGATCTAATTATTTAACCTATGCCCTGAGTTATGAAAACATTGGAGCCAAGATAGTACACCTAAAAATGTGAGATACAAAAAGTGTTTTTCATGGAATGTGATACATAAGTCTGCATACCTGATTTTTAAGACATTTATAGCTAGGGTTAAAAAAAAAGCATGAGATGCAAATAGGCAGTTTATGGAGTTTTGTAAATTGCCTGCAGATTAGTAAGTTATGAGCAAGAAAGGACAATGCAAATGCTTGTTTCGTGCATTGGTGGTTATTACAATTAAAAAGTGCCTTCCGCTTTTCAGATCTCTTTGGAACTCCTCTATAGGATAGACAATGCAATTATGCATGGGAAAGGCAATCACATCTCCTGCAGAATAATTTACAAGGACATTAACTCAATCAGGAAATCATAATTAATTAAGAAGCTTAACGTGTTGACTTTTTAATGTCTAATTATACCTCTGCTTATTTCAGCTACAGGTAAGAGTCAAAATGCAGGCAGAATGCTTTTTAGAGTTTTCCCGTCTTAAAAAAAAACCCAAAACAAACAACATTTCCCAGAGGAATACAAGCTGAGTGTTTGAATTACAAAAGAGGTAACAGAGATGATGAGATGGTGAAGCAAGAGCTTCATAAGTAAGAATTTATTCATATCATAAAAAAATATTTTTATCATTGAAACACGTGAATGTAAACTTAGCTTCCCTATTGAAATAAAGTATTTAGTACTCTGCCTCTCCAAACACAAACATGAAACAATTTGACTTTGTGAATTTAAAGCAGTTCTTGCATGATAAGCTTGGGCTTTCTGCTCATCAGGAATGTGCAAGAAGCCACGTTGATCATCCAGAAATACTGCCATCATCTTCTATCACAAACTGGACTATGGCTATGAAAAAAATTTTAAATGTTTTCCAATATCCAGTGAACGTATCTATACGAGATTTTCCCATCCTTGCTAGGGTGGAGGAGCTCTAGTGGAGTCAGGATAGCAGTGATGCATCACAGAATTTACCAGGAGTAGTAAAGGGGCTGCAGAAGTCATCTTCCTTGTCCCTTCCATCCACCCACCTGCTGACACTGGGCAGGTGACTGATGCCCAGCACAGGACACGCATTCTCATGGTGTTTGAACATGCTCTGCATCTTGCTGAAGCACTGATGCCTGTTACTGCTTATGTTTTCCATGTACTCAGTGTGGTAAAAATGACACCAATACAAATATATGCCAGAAAACTATAAACCACAGAGAACCTTCATATATTCAGCTAGAATCTTGGCCTGTGGGAGCCATACTGGCTTTCCCAAACCCTGTTTGGAGGTGATTCACAGCTGCACCAAAAATGCTAAGCTCAAAATGGGGAAATGTGAATAGTTTTATCACCACTACCGCTAAGATGTTTTTCAGAGAATGAGTAAGTATTCCTCTATTAAACTGTGTATGTTTTATTAATGCTAGTAAAAATGTATTAGGCTGAAAAAGATCTCATAGGTATTTTTCTTTTTTTTTTTTAATGCTCAGGCTGCTGTTGCAAGGAGAACTCCAGAGCCAGGCAGGCCAGAATCCACCATGGTGGATTTATCTGGTTAGGAAATTAAGTGATGGATGCAGGGTGAATTCCAGTGAGGAGTGCCGCAGTAGGTCTGGAGACCTCAGGAGAAGATTAGCTATTACTCAGACTCATTTTAAACCCCTCTTCAGCGAGCAAGATATAGAAAATTCTTGCATAAATAAAGGATGGACTCTGACAGTAGTAACAGAGCAAGAGGAGGGAGCTACCAGTAATATTTTTCAGATACTGAGGTCTGTTTATTGTGTGTAGTTTGCTGTGAAAATTTCATTTTCAGATGAAGGCAGATAAGTTCATGACCACTGAGCTCTGGAAGGGAATATCAACTCCACAGGCATAAGGTGGAACAGACTGAGAATCACTTGGAGAGGGAAAGGCTTAGCAGACTGTAAGGATGAGAAAATTCAGAATGTTCTGGGAAAGGCAGTTTTTCTCACTGAAAAAGGTGAAGGTATAACAATGTCAGTTACTTCTAGTAAAGTCACATAAATATGGCATTAGGTAAAATGAAGGTCTGGGAAGAAATTTTTTATACAGTTTTAAGTGTTTTTCCTTAGTTGATGACTCCTATAGAGTGTCTGCAAGTCATTCAAAAACTGTATATTTTCATTGCTGGCAATGTGGCCAAAGCACTCAGTAGCTTCCTTTCCTCACTACTGAGAGCCATCCTTCATGCATATGAATTCTCTGTTTGAAGAAAGATGGTTAAAATGAAAGGACTTAATTATCAAGCAGGCCAAACTGGAAAAAAAGATGTTTAATTAAATAAACCCAGAAACCTCGAGGAAAGACAGAAATCTGTAAAACAAGTGAAGGCAGCTTGATTTGTCAGAAGTGGTGCAAAGGTTTGAAAATCCCTAATGACAGTAGAGTTTCGAAGGGAGGACAAAAGAAACTGTTTTGCTCAGCCAAGCCTGCAAGCAACAAAATTACTGAAATAGAAAGACAACCTGTCCTGCTTCACAGGGCCATTGCAGAAGGAAACTTCCAGCAACCTCTGCCAGTATTTTCCAATGAGCAGACAGTTAATGAAGAGTTCCTGTAAAAAAAATACTAATGCTGGATGAGAGCTGGGTCACTGGGTGTATTGCTCACCCTGTAGCTCGAAGCCAAATCCTGTAGCTGAAAGCACAACCAGACACTGAGTATGTGGTATTGATGGTTATTAAAGCCCATCAATAGCCTGCAATATAGGTAAATATTAACTATGATGTTAAAACAAACTTTTGAGTCGTTAAGCTCGAATGTAAAATTGATTAGTTAGTCATTCATAAACAGTTGGTTCTTTATAATCTATGAATTCTTTACTATCAAATATTTATAATCTGTTATTTTTTACTATTAAATGAAATGGCAACTTGAGTTTGCCACGGCGTCCACACCACCAATGTGTACTGCAGTGCTCCTCTGCTTGCTCTGCCCAGCCACCCCATGATCATCCTTCTGCTCTGCCTGGGTTGACCTCTCAGAAAGGAAAAAAGAGATTTGCACCTTTGCAATCCTGCCATGCTGAGTAATGTGAAACCTGTCGCCCTTCTCTCCAGCCAGGAGCAGGTATCTCACATCCTGAGCAGTATTTTATCCCAGGGGCTGAAGATACTTCACGGAATTTAACATATTTTCCAAAAGCAATTCCACTAATTATTCAAGTAGAGTGAAAACCAAAGGCCTTTTGAAATATTTATTGCCCCTTTATAGGTGGCAAATTGGTTGAATTTTTCAGCTCAACTGGTTCAGCTTCATTGAAATCATCAGCCAAGAGCAGTCAAATTTTTTTTACAGCATGAAATGCAGAAAACAAAAAATCCCTGTTAATTTAATAGGGTCCTTTCAAATGCTTCAGAGATTTTGTTAGTGGAGGTGCTAGCATTATCATCTTATGCTACTTAAAACCCAACACATTTCTCACTATGTTTTCAAACATAACACTTGATTTTATTTTTAAATATTGATGTGGCCTGTGAAAGTTTCTTATAAATCTTCTATGGAAAGGGCAATACTGAGTAATTCTGGTTTAAGGGACCTTTGAAGTACTATATGTGTTTTTCTCTTCTGGGAGAAATATAGGCAATTTTCTTAATTAGCAAATGCTTATATAACTTGACTAAATATAAAATTAGACTTTATTTTCAAGCTGCTGACCTACTAGATTTCTTTATGTCATGTGGACTTCTGGCAAACGAGTAACTGTGAAAATACTGCTAAAATTGGAGCTGCAAAACTTGACTGCTTTATTTTTTTGCTTTCCTATGTACACAGCAGAACCAGAGGGTCTAGCAATGCCAACGGTGCAGAGGAAACCTGGAGCGGGTTGTATCAAGCGCTGAGCAGGAGGGGCTTGGCCTTCTCTAAAAAGACTGAAATCTGTCTTTTTTTACAGCAAGTTGTTTTGTACCGGACTGTCTGGGCGGAGGATAAAATCACTGTAATTTTCAGCAGAGTTGAGCATCAGGTATTTTAACTTCTGACAGCACTGAGAGCATGTTGGTACATGACTGTTTGCGAGACATTATTCAGCCAAAAGCTAACCACAAAGAGTATCTGCGTAATTCTCAGCTTCACATCAGCTGTTCCTAATTGCAGGGCCCTGAATGACCTTTAGGTTGAAGACATACAGCCCAGAAGACCTAAACTTGTGTCTCTGGGCAGCTCTCCAGACCTTGAGTCACCTCCACGAAAACAAGTTTCACTGGGGTTTGCCAGAGGCTAAATTAACTGCAATTCAAACCCTCCTGTGAATAATTCTGTGAAACTTGCAACTCATGGAAATACATAAACCCTCTAAAGAGGTTTTTCATACCAGGAATGAGATAGGCCAGTATCTGAATCCTAGAGGACTTTCTTGTTTTACTCATTAAGCCAAGGAAAACAGAACATTTTGATTGTGCTGGAAAAAAGAGGACTCACACCTCATGTTCTGACCTGAAGTTTTTCAAGCATTATTTACCTCATGAATCACTGTAGGGACAAGTACAGAGGGAAGGAACACCAAGATATTCAGTGGCTGCTTCCCCTGTGTGACAGACCATGGCCATCCAAAAAATCCAACAAAGACAACAAAACCAAGTTCTGTCCGTTTGGTAGGGAAAAGGGAGAAAGGAGAACAAAGAGCAAAGCTCAGTTCTGCCAATCGCCCCATAAAGAAATTAAATTTTCTTGACCAGGCTTACGAATGACTTTGAGTTACACTGTCGAGAAAATTTATGGCAGAGAAGGCTGGAAAATCAATCACATTTTTGGTAATTCAAGACCAAGGAGTGACTTCATCTTTTCCTCTCAATAGCAGGACTTTCGCTGATATTGATGGTTTGTAATGAGGACTCAGCATTTATCAAAATACCTCCCTGTCAAATTTTCCTGTAGGACAATTAAGAATAGAGATACTCCTACATTTTTATAAGATAAAGGCATGTGAGGTAATACAGAATAGTATTTAGCATGTTGTTTTGATATTTGACATCAGGATATATCAAATGATAAAAGCTTTCCACAATAGAGAAGCATTAAAGTGGGAAGTGGCTGCTATGGACTTACTATGTCCTTGATGAATTGACTTCCTCTCCTTTTTTTCCTGCAGTTTCCTTATTGTTGATATTTTTTGTATTCCAAAAAGAAAGTCCCGGACAAGACAAAGCAAGCCTCAGGCAGGACTAACAAAAGAGGTGTTTAAATGAAATATTGGCTTGATGGGCTCACAACGTGGTTTGCAGTTATTTAGGTCACACCAAGAGCCAGTGCAATTAACGTGGTATCCACAGCGCAGGATTCTAAAGTGATGTTCCTTTTTATAGGGAAAACCAGGCAAACTCCTGAAATAAGATGTCATATAAAATTGTCAAGCTTCAGAACAAGATCCCTTAATTTAACTAAATAAATAAGGAAAAAAACTCACAAAAGTGAGGGACCTTGTAATCTAAGGCATAGATGAACATGCTGAACACTTTAATCTGTTTCCTAAACCTGATCTTCATCACCCTTGCTGGGCACCCTGTGAGTTGTTCCAGAGTAGGGATACTCCATGAGTGAGGCACCCACGACTTCTCACCCCCATCAAAAATTTTTTGTCTTATCCCTGGTCCTGTCTTAGGCACAGAGCCTGCTTGACCTGGAAATCACTGTCAGGTGGGATGCTCAAAAATTTATCTGAGCAGTGGCTGCAGATAGAGAAGAATGAACAGACGAGCTGAGATTGATAACCATTCCTCTTGCTGAGTAAGTAAAAGTAAAAAAAGTAGTCTGTTCCCAGCCAGTCATGGCCAAGTTGCTAGATGATGCCACGTCAGCAGCCAGACTTCATTTAGTTCACAATCTCGGGCTCTGCTGCAGATTTGGCTGAAGAAGCACTGAGGGGAAGAGCCAAGAATTAATTATGGGGACATAATTGATCAGAAATCTGGGTGCAATATACTGCTGTCAGGTTGTCAAAGGGCAGGTGGGAAGAGCTGCCAAAGGCCAGGCATGGATGGGCATCTCCACACTTCGGCTGCTGCACCGGATAAATGCTGGAGAAATCCTTCTGTCTGAGGATGCCCTTTAGTCACCCCGGTTGTCAGCATCTGTGCAAAGTGGGATGCTTTTTCCTTCTGGGCAGAGATTGCATCATCCCTTTTGATGCATCTCCTGGCTGCCACAAACTGACCTTAGGGCAGGAGTTTCTCAGCCTTCAAAGACCATCAAAGGTACAGCACACGGTGGGTAGCACTTGAAAAACATGCAGGTCACAGTCATTTCATGTTAGACTTTGCCTAGTCCGACATGAGAAGCTACACAAAATACACAAAATAAGCACAACAATATCAATAATAATTAGAATCATAATAAACTGAGAAATAATGATAAATATTAATCTAGAGAAGTGCCTGATAGATGACAGAATTGTAGAGAAAGCAAGTTACCTAATGCACAAATAATGGCTGCTTGCAGGAACAAAATTAAATAAATTATAAACTATTAGAATCTTATCTGTGTAGCGCTAGGGGTTTTAAAATTGTGTGAAAATAAAGGGAATTTAAATTTGACAAGTTGCTATGCTTTTCCTAGTAACAAATAATTTCAGCCTCCTGGAGAATCTACTAGTTTTGTTGTTTTGTAAGGCATGACTTTTTCCTGGTTCATAAAGTGCTTGGCCAAAACCAGGTCCTTCACTCCCTATAAGCCTGTCTTGGGGTTAGAAACTGGCCGGATATGACAGGTTTCCACAGGGAATCACTCCACATGAAAGGTAGTTCAGATATTTTTGCTTAATTACTCCTGTGCAGAAAATGCTCTATGCAGCTTTTAGGGATAGGATGGCTCCAGTATCGACTGCCCAGCTCTGTCTGTGGCACGAGGGAGAGGGGAGAAGACTCTATGGGTAGCACCATGGGCAGCAGACTGGCAGTAAAACCACACTGAATCCTGGTGTCAGGCATTCATGCCCTGCATAAGGATAGAGGAGAGAAGATCAGCTGCAAACCACGCCCCTTGCATGGTGGGGTAGGTGGCTTCTACTCCTAATGCAAGACACCATCCTGTGAAGCCTCCAAGTAGGTAATTCTTACCGTGAGGCTCTAGCTTCCACCTGCAGTTTTTCTTCCCCAAAACTATAATATGCGGTATCTCAAATAAAATTTCCCATGAGGCACCAGCAATTAATATTTCTGATATATGCAGAAACTGCCTTCAAGCATCCAGTTGATCTTCCATGCTTTAAGAAGGGTGTTACTTTTCCCCATATAATCACTTAATAAAGCCTCTATATCAGACACGTCTCCTGCTTCCACAAGTTATTAATACTCTGGTGTCCTAATACCAAGGAGAAGATTTCTCTTCAAACTGCACATTTCACAAGAGTCTGATGCTGATGCAGCACCTCAGAGAGACACTGTGACGCTGCTCCTTGTGACTGCAGGGAGAAAACTATTTCATCCTGCCCTGGCTCACTTATACCTCCCTCTGTCATTCACTGTCATTGTGACGCAGGCTGGACTCTCACAACACACTTGCTGGATATAGCCGCTTTCTAACATTAGCTTCCTGCCCCAAAAACTTATCTTATTTTTTTTCTTGATGTGAATTTAAATCCACACAGTGGCTGTTCTTTATGAGGAACCTTCTTGCCTCCCAGAATAGTGGACTCATTTTGTGTCTTACGCTTGCTCAGGAACGAACTAATTTAGCCAAGGACTGTCTAAATGACAAACGGATTTTTTCTCTAGTGGGTATTTAAACTTTAAAAAAGTAGAATGATTTTAAAGGCAGTTTACACCAAGTGTTTGGCAGGCATTGCATTTGTCACTAGGGAGACAAGGGCCATCAATCTAAATAAATTGCTGTGTCATAAATATGACATCCTTGGCAATAATCAGGCATTGGAAAAAAGCAGACAACACGCACAAATTTCAAGCTTCACACCACCCAGGAAGAAAAAATGGGAACTTTCTTTTTTTGGTTTTCCGTCTGCCATTCTGGGATATGTGCTCTAGGCAGAGGTGGATATTTACTACCCACCCAGGCAGCAAAGAGGGAGGAGTATTACCCCTCGCCAGCTGCCTGCAAGAGAGACAAGAGGGACCTCTCCAGAACCCATCAGGGATGGTATCGTTTGGTAGCATTGCAGCACAAACAAGTGTCAAGAGTCCATTTGCAAAATCGTGGCAAAACTACCCAGAAGGGAGTTCCACCTCTAGCAATCTTCCCACACAAAGAGAAGATGGAGAAGAAGGAAATGCAGGAGGCAGGACAGAGGAACTGATCAGATTTCCTGAGCTGCAGCTACAAATATCTCCCTAACTGCGTGTCAGGCAGGTCCTAGGAAATATGCAGCTCTCTGCCTTCCTCTTACAAGTGATCTTACCTTGCGAGATATGGTGATCTAAACTGCCAACTGCTTCCAGCCAGCCCTGGCAGAAAATCAGGAAAGCTTGTCCGTGATGGTGAGCATACCTCTGCACACGAGAACTAAGGTGCAGGTATCATGCAATGATTAGGAGGGCTATGTGTTTAAATCTCTCTGTCAGATATTAAAAAAAACCTTCTTGCATTCGGAAGCCTGACTAAACCCCACCATTTTACATTTGCCAATAACTCTCTCTCCTGTTCCGGGCTCTCTGAGTGGACTAGCTTATAGCAGAGGTTTTTCTCAAAATGCCACTCTGCAAGAGAATATGCAGCCAGGGCACACAGCCACCCTTCAAAATTTCATGGCCAAAATGCCCATTGAAGAGACAGATAGATACCTTGCCAAAGCCTGTTTAAAACAGTGTTTCCATACGCACCTTCCGGTAAGCCAGTGGTAGACTATTACTGTGCAATAGTAATGTATTACCTCTGTCCATTTATGCTGGCCAGGCTGCTCCCAGGGGGTCCCAGCTGTTCTGTTGCTGATGCAGAGTGGATGAAGAGTCTTGTGGAAAGCTGCTCTGCTAAGTCGCTCTCCAAAGTAGGTTTTATAAGAGGCTCGTGGAGTATGGTTCCTGATGGCTTTTTCCTTCTCTTCCCTTGCCGTGTTGAATAACAGAATGCAATTTCAATTTAGTCAGGCTTACCCTGGTCTTACATATTTGCTTTCTTTTTTTTCATTGTCACAAGTAGTCAGGGAGATTAGATTAGGGTTACTTTAAAAATTTCTCTGAGAACTCCACCTTTGTCCATTCTCCTGCTTCTTCCTTCCCTAGCCTCTCCCTCAAACTAACAATCTGATTTTTAAGTGATATCAATAGTTTCCTTATATTTACTTTGTAACTCGTACTCCCCTTGTGGAGCACTGTCAAACACTTCCCTGAAATCATGATGGATGAGGTCCTCTATTACACACTCAGAAAGAAGCCTTCCCGCATGAATGCAGCAGTCACTCAGAAAGCCTTGGTTATGTCTGCTCCAAGTTTGGAGGGCATCAATCCTGCTGCAGATTTGTTCTGTTTCTGGTCTCTGTTATGCATGATTTCATGAAGCTCCATTTTTCGGTAGGTGAAAAAACACACAAGGAGAGGTACTTGGAAGAAGAGAATTATTTGAAAAGAAAACAAGGAAAAACACCCAGATGCCAAATGCTACTTTTACCATTCCCAGCACAAATTACCATTCTATTCACCCAAAACATCCTTTTCATCTAGAGGATTTGTCGGTGGACATCTCACTAGCATTAGTGACAATATGTTCCCCAGAAGGTGTGCAAAATAGGAAAGGTGAGCAATTCAGCGTGGGAAGTCGCATTTGGTGGACAAAGCTCTTGCAGTACTTTATACTGGGCCTCTGGCCGCAGGAGATCTTGATGTCAAGGACTCTCCCACCAGCAAGCGAATGGTTAAAAACATTTCCAGGATGACAAATAGCAGTATTGGAAAACCTCAGAAGCTCTGCAATTTGTAGGCTTGACCATGCTGGCTTTTCATATGGTTGGATGGGTTAGACTGTGAGTGATGATGCATTGGCATGTATAAATTGCTGTAGACATTAAAGTGCCATCTGTGTCCTCGTGTGGCAACTGTCCCTTGTCAGAGCCTGTCCTACATGTATTTCCACAAAGTACCGATGTCACTTAATTGGTACATTTTCCCTGGAAGACCTGTCCTAACTGTTCTGGAAATTTGAACAGAAATTTAGTCTTGCCGTGTTTTCCTTCTCCTTTTTCCTCCTAGAAGAAGCAGATTTGACCTACTAGTAGATATCATAAATTGGTTCTACTATATTGCAAAACCTGAAGTATAATGAAAAATAACTTCCAGTGGCCCATTTGGCAGGCCCACTTTCATTTCAGCAGCAGATTAGTTTAAATGATCAAGTAGAATGAGGTCAAAATACCGAAGAAGTGCATTCTGTAACTTCCTTGGAGACCTCCAGTGATGCTGGAGGAAGGATTGCATCTAATCCTCCAGACACGGTAACTGCAGCCACCTCCCTTCCAGCTCTGAGGGAAGGGCAGAGTAGTGCAGTCTCGACTCAGAGACGTGTCCTCCAGGATGGATCTTGGTGGTGAACAGACTTCACATCACCTGTCAGTACATGTTGTGCCTGCAGAGAGATTGAGCTGCTGGGTATTCGTGGAGGACAGAAGATGGACGGTTTTGTTCTTCACATTTTTGATGAGTCCTCTTGCCTACTGATAGAACAAGGAAGAAGGGATATATGGTAGAGCAGGCCACAAAATCTGCCTGTCACACCCTGTATTACTATTTTTATTTGAAGCAAAACATACACCAGGGCATTTCAGCCTGCTGTGAAATATCAGTTTTTTACACTCCCAGTTCTTATGGAAACTACCTAAAGAAGCTCTTAGTATGCAGCTCAGCATGCGTGATAGAGTATCACACATTATCTTTTTTATGTTCTTTGCCTGGGAGTCATTGTTCAAATGAACCTGACGGTGAAAATACTTAGCTATGTCCTGGATTGGTAGTACCAAAACTTAAAGACATATTTAGAAAAATACTCCATGTGCCCTTCCTTGAGAGGACTGCTCCAAGGGCAGGCCAGGAGGGTTTGGGGGCACCCTGCCCTGCATGGCCAATGAGTCCAATACCATCTCTTGTCCTTTGACCTGAACTGGATTGTTTTAAGTGAAAAGTGTAAGGAGCACAACAGAAAAGTTCTCTCAGAATGCTCCTCTGTGAGCTGCTATCTTTGGCTCATGTAGGGTCCAGCCCAAGTATAGCATCCCGTTGATGTAACATGGATGGGTGCCCTGGTTCTGCTCCCTTCCATCTGTCCCAGGAAGGCAGCTAAACGCCCACAGCTAAGACACTGCTGCTTGCTGGCTGACCACTGCTCTTCTGCATCCCCACATGCTTCACAGACACCCAGGTGTCTGTGGGCACAAATTAATGTGTGGAATGGGTAGTTTCACATAATTTCTGGGAGCAGTTATTTCAGGAACAGAAGCACATTTTCTTGCCGGATTACAAATTCAATTTTTAAGGCAAACAAATGTTGAAAACTTTCTCTGCAACAGCAGTCTCACCAAAAAATTTCCACCCTCTAAATAAATGCTGGTTACTTCTCTGCATTAAACTAGCTAATCATAGAAGAGCAAGTGATTTATACTCGATCCCCTTATAGCCACCCTTTTGGAGCATCATCTCCGTCTCCTTCACATTCCTCTGATGGACAGGGAATCTTTGGGTAAGTTCACGTATTGCCTTAACTCTCATCAAGTGACCAAAAAGTAAGACCAATTAGAGATGTCTAGTGGGAATTTTCATCTCCTGTCTTCTAAATGATGATGGCAACCTGGTTGGTACAAAAGAGGAGAAAGGAAGGCGCCGAGCACCGGGCTCGTGTGCGCAGCGTACAAGCTGAGAGAGGAGCGTGGCTGCCACTCGCCTGCCTGCCGGATTCACGTTAGCAGTGGGAAGGAGGAAGTTCTACGACAGCTACTTGTGCTGCTACCTATACCTCTTCCAGCCCTCTCTGGAAACAATTGCGCTTACCTTTATGCTTTGAGATGCAGAGATCACAGTGGTAGATGCCGAGGAGAAGGGAAGTACAGAGTGCAGCTGACAGTTCATGTGGCTTACAAGAGGCAAGGGGAAGGTGCAGCCCAGCAGTGGCTTTTTCTTCTTGTTTTTTTCTTCATGAGAGCAGCTTGCAACCGAGCTGCGAGAGCCAACAATGGGATGGTACGTCTGTCGAAGAAGGAAGCTGCAGAGCCGCAGAATGCTGTGCACAATTTTAATGCTGCTATAAAAATAGGGTACTTTTGGAATGTCTTTTATCCTGACACTCCTATCTTGTGAGCTCTAGCTGCTTGAACTCGGCAACACTGAAGCTGTGTGAAAGTGGTTGCGCTGCGAGTATCAAGTTTTACAGTGAAGAGGGAAGTCAACAAGTGCTTTCTCTCCTGGCACCTCTCTCAGTCCAAACTGCAGCTGGAAACGCAACCTTGTAAGGGTGGACTCTGCCACTTTGAGAGAATGTGATGATGCTCTATATGTAGTTGCGAAGGAAAGTGCAGGTCATTGGTGTGTTTCACCTAGTTTACAGACTTCAGAGGGACTACGAAGGCCAGCACTGGCTTCTTGTTCTAGGACTTTTTCTCTGCAGGCAGCTACTGGATGTTTAGAAGGGGTTTGGGATCTGCGAGAGTTGGACGGTAGGACGGCACATAGAGCTTGAAGGAAAATGCATATCTCCTGGGAGTTTGATGCAGTTCAGTGGGTACGAGTTACATGCTGAGCATGCTCATGATGGCAATAGAAAAGGTTTTGAAAGAAAGAGGCCGTGCTGGAACTACGTTTTCTTTTGCCGCTAATGAACTGCACAGCCAACAATGAAAAGATTCCTCTTCCTTTCCCGCCACATGCAGGATCACATTCTTTTATGTCTCTGAGAGCCAGGATGCACAGTGGAGCTCTTCCACCAACTGCTCCCACTCGACTGGGGCCGCGCCAGCGAAGCGCTTGGCTTTTTCCTGGGCACTGTCAGCGCTCATCAAAACAACCACACGATGGCGATGGCGACTTGCAAAAGAAGGACACACCCCTGGTTTAGCTCGAGACCACCCCAAGGGCAGAGGCAAGTTGGAAACGTCCCTGCTCTCAAATCAGCAGTGTTGATGCCTTAGGTGTTAACTTTTATATT